>SNVD02015210.1:0-98201 GCA_013180625.2 Boswellia sacra | reverse complement strand
CAGTTTTTTTTTTTTTTTTTTTTGTGCAGGTATGGAAGGATTTCAGACAGGAGGATCGGTCACTCAACCACTGTTACTTGAAGATGCAAACTATGCTTATTGAAAATTCAAGATGAGAGCTTTTGTCAAATCAATTGATGAAAGAGTGTGGACGAGCATTGTTCATGGCTGGACACCCCCAACAAAAACCAATGACGCTGCACAGCAGATTGAGAAACCACAGAATGGGTGGAGTGAATCTGAATATTGATTAATTGGATGGAATTCCAAAGGCATCAATGCTATTTTAATGCTATCAACCTTCAATAGTTCAGATTAATTTCAAAATGCATCATTGCAAAAGAAGCTTGGGATATCTTTGAGGTAAAGAATGAAGGTACTCAAAGGGTTAAAGAATCTAAGTTGCTTACTTTGACTTCTAAATTTGAAAACTTAGTTATACATGAAGAAGAAACCATTAGTGATTTTCATACTAGACTTTGTGAAATTACTAACTGTGCATATATACTAGGTGAGGAATATACTGAGGCTAAAATTGTTGGCAAGATACTTAGATCTTTACCAGAAAAATTTCAACCTAAGGTCACAGCTATCGAAGAAAGCAATAATGTGAAATCGTTGCGAGTTGATTAGTTAAATGGGTCTCTTCAAGCATATGAAATAGGTTTAAAGTCAAGAAAGAGGGAAAAGAGTGTTACCTTTGTTACTATTTTAAAAAAAGGAAAAAAAGATGACAGAAATCTTGATGATTTCGATGATGAACTTGCTCATTTGACAAAAAATTTTGTCAAATATATGAAGAAAAATCTCAAGAAGAAAAATCTAGAGAACTTTAATGTTAGAAAATTTCTTAGAGAGCCTGCAAAGAAAGATCAAGAGAAGATTAAGAGAAAAGGTCAAATTCAATGTTATGAATGCAAGGGATTTAGGCACATTCAATCTGAGTGTCCTAATTACAAGAAGAAAAAGAGCTCGTGTGTAACATGGAGTGATGATGATTCAGAAACAAATGAAGAAGACTCCAACAATTTATTAGCATTCAATGGCACTATTTTAGATAAAGAGTAAACAGTTGTGTCTGACATACTCGAAGATATTGTGTCTAACGTAACAGAACATAACAGATCAGACATTGATGAGTCAGATGCTGAGAAGAATGTTGAATACTATGGAGAACTTCAGGAGGCGTATAATACACTCTATGAGATGTGGGAGATGCAGAAAGTGCAGATCAAAGCTCTCCAGAATGAATAAGAAGTGCTCAAGAGTGAAATATCATCTGCAGAAAAAAAAATCATAAAACTGGAAGCTGTTGTGACAGACATGACAGAATGTATCCAAAAAATTACTGCAGAATTGGATAAGGCAAACAACTGCAGTAATCAACTCAAGATAGGCTCAGCAAAGTTTGATCAACTTCTGAGTTTAGGCTGTGATAACTCCATCAAACATGGTCTGAGGTATGATGAAAAGAATGACGCTTCAACATCAAAGACAGTGTTTGTTAAAGCTTCAAATTTTGGTAACACTTCTAACTCAAGCTTTAAAGATATGACTAATTTTGCTTCCCTAATGAGGTCTTTCATTTCAAATCCAGAAAAGATAAAAAAATTTGTTCCTACTTACTATTTTTGTGGTGTTAAAGGTCACTTTAGACCTAAGTGCTATAAATTACAAAATTTTTTAAAGAAAAAGGCAAGTCAATTTAGACAGTCACATAAGACACGACAGGTTTAGGTTAAAAAATATGAAACTCACTGCAAAGTTGCTGCAATTAATGTTTCTTCAAATGATGATTGTGCTTGTTCTAAACATATGACAGGAAATGAAAAGTGTTTGCAAATTTTTAGTCAGGCAAGTGATGACAAAAAGTGTTGTCTAGAAACTTATCGAATCAAAGATTATCTGCACTGAGTATGTTTCATCTGAGAATCATCTAGTTGACCTGTTCATATAAGCACTAAGATGCACTGAGATTTGAAAAACTGAGAAACGACATTGGCACTTATCAGTTACTTGAATTTTAACAGTGTTTAGTTATGTTGTTTATATATGTAGCATCATTAGTTTATTTATATTTAAAGCATGCTTGAGTTGTTTTATTGGTATAATTTTACTGGTAATTTCGTGTCAAATACAGAGAGGGCTACCAGTATATAATGTGTAAAAGCCATCTATTGAGAGCAACTTCAATGTATCTTAGAAATATGTTGAGGTCACCCATTCAAATGGAAAAGGGCTACCTCTATATATGTGTGAAAGCTATTGTATTCATTCAGAAAATTCACATTGAGATTAACTTTTGGGTGTGTAAGAAGCATGCTCAAATTGATCAATCAATTGGATTAAGTGACAAAATAATTTATGTTTGATGTTTATCCACAGCTCTGATACATGCTTGATTATAAAAAGATTATATGATGGCCAAATATTTTAGTTATGTGAATTTCGACTGTTTTCAGTTATGATTTGTACAACTTACGATCAGTGCTTTATATCTGACTCAGTTTGATTCTTTTAAGTGTATTTTGACGTGTCAAAAGTTCCAGGTCAACGAAATTGATTTGAGGAGAAGTTTGTTTAGTTGCAGGAGTACTTGATTTAATAAGTTTCTTGGTTTTTTTTTTAAATTTTTATTTTTACATTTATGCACAATTTAAAGAGGAGATCATTTAGTCAGGGGGAGTTTTGTTTGTCATTTTGATTTCTTTTATACTTTGGCACTTGTTCAGAAAACAGAGGGGAGAAGTATGGATGTTTGTGGTGTTATTTGGTTGTTTCTTTGTTTTTCATATGTTGTTATTATAGTCTTTGTTTTTGTGTTTCATTTTAGTTGCAATACATGTACTCATGCATTTTTTTTAAACATTTAGATGTTTTCATCACAAGATGCCAAATGGGGAGATTGTTGGTTCTAGACGTGGCACACATGGCATATGCATTGCATATGAGTAATTTGTCATCATATGATAAAAATATTAAATGTAGATATTTTTCTAATCTCATTTATTTTATATAAATGTTTTGTATTAGGAGAATTTTAATTAAAATAGGATAAGTTTTGATATGGTATCCTAGTTGAATAGGAATAAGTTTGGATTTGGTATCCTAGTTGAATAGGAAGTTTTATATTTATATTAATTATCTCTTATTAAATTAAGATATTATTTAAGTATTCTAGTTTACTTAAGAGAGTAAATTATCACTTCTTATGATGTTTGATTGTTATCTAAATTTTTCTTATGACTTTTATTGAGATTCTATAGGATCTTGACAAGGATTGGAATTGATATCAAATACTATATAAAGCTATCTTCATAGCTTTTGGAGGAGCGCATTCAACGCATTCAAGGTAAATTTAGAGAGAGTAAGCATGAGCAATTTTGAGTGCGTCTTTTATTTGTTTTTTATGTTTTGTGTAAAACTTTAGGCTTTGATTAATTGTTATAGATCGTGTAAGCTTAAAGGAGTTGAGTAATTACATGTTTCTGTATCAGTTACGAGTGTTATCTTATTCTTAACTGTGTTTAATTAAGATAGTCGTGATAGAAAAAGTGCAGCATCAGAAGAGTGTGTGAAGGACTATGGTTGTGATCGAGATTAATCAAGTTTACATAGATTAGCTTAGTGAGTGAGCGGGTGTCTACTACTGTAAAAAGTCCTAGGTCGAGTGTAAATATATACAATATAGTGCATTGCAACTCTTGTTGCCCGTGGATGTAGGTTTGTTATAACCGAATCACGTAAAAATCCTGTTCCGAATTACTTTACTGTTTTCAGTTATATTATTCGTATCTACCATACAATGCAAAAACTAACAGTCGGTGCTTATTTAAAAGTATTTTTGTTGTTATCAAAAGAATATACAAATAATTCTTAATTTTTTGATATTAATTAATGAGTAATGATTTACAATAATTTAATGATTAAAAATATGTTGAGTTCATGTTAAATGTAATTACCTTTTATTTATTTATTTTTACAATCATTTAATTTTTTTTCATTGGTATAAATGAAATTACAAATGGCTTTGAAATTGGTAAAATGTTTAAAATACTTGCTAAAGAGACATGAGAGCTCCATGTTAAAATAAATAAAGCTGTAAAATATATAATTAAAGAGAACGTCTAACGTCAAAGCATTAATCCCAAAGGATCAAATGTGTCATAATATTGATTATATGATATTATCTTCAAATTTTACCAAATTGTTTGCTTGCTAAGCCACGACAAGACAAAATCCTTCGTTTTTTAGAATGTTGAATCTTTAAAGGTTTCTAAATCTGGCTTAGGGTTTGATTTTAAAAAAATAAAAAATATATATATATACTTCATACTTGATATTTGAAATTGAGAGCTGCGACAAAAAGTGAATGCTATCCCTGTCTCCTTTTTAGGCTCATAAGATGTAGTACAGCAATTTTACTGGAAAGCTTCTAGTCTCGTCAGTTACCCTTCAAAATCTTTTGTTTACTCATTTCAGCCTTGAGTGACCGGCAATCTTCTTCAAATTTTTCGTTGTTATGAAATTGGTGCTAAAAGAAAAATGAAATCAACATTTCTTTTTCCTTTTTCTCTTAAAGGTGCACTGAAAACATAGTTAATAAATGTTATTCATCATTTAAAAATAAAAAATGTGTGTGTGTGAACAAATAAAAATTAACTATAAAAATCACCAAATAATCATTATTTAAGTTTTGTTTTTAACTTAAGAAATAGATTATGTTACTTCATCATCATTATTATTATTAGTATTTTTGGAGGTGAAACAATATAACAATACAAGTACAAAGCCATTTAGTAGTTCCATGAACTTAGGGTAAAGGCCTATTACAGTAGAATTTGGAAAGAAATGATAAAACACTTTCTATACTAGGTCATTCATATAAATGAGTCTCAGCAAGAAGCATCATCGATTTCGAAAAATAATCAGTTATCTTGTGAAAATAAGATGAGATTGATAAGCCTAAAAGTAATTTAGTGAGTCCAGTATTATAATAACAATAACAATAAGTTATTAAAAAGCAGCAAGGGCATCAATAATCGTTTTATCCGATTCACGCCATAAAGTGCAAGTATGATATGATAGCAGGAGCACTAGCACCGTAGGCCGTAGAGTACTAGAACCGCCTTAAACGAAAAACAAACAAATTAAAATGTTTCTCAGCATTTGGCATCTCGAGGAGCCAAAGGGGTCATATATGTGGTTTTGAAACATATTTTCAAAAACAAAACAAAACTTATTTTAGTTTGTTTTAGAGTTGCTTAACAGTTCGCCCACCACTTGCTTGATGGAATGCCAGTGCCAGATATCACAATGCATAAAAATAAAGGGAAGGGAAGGGAAGCATAGAAGGTAAAAATAGTTTAGGGAATGAATGAATCAAACGGTGGTTGGGTAGAGGACGTGTGCGCGTTGTTTGTAGAGTTGTCAAATGTAATGTCCCTCTTTAAATTAAAGAAACAAATGGGATTAATGGATTGTGGGGGTCCACACGTGGACAACAGAAACCCTTTCATGGGCTGGCAATCATGTGGCGCTTTCAGAAGATCTGAACGTTTGGGGTACCTTTAATACACCCGACATTAGTCAAATTTTATCACTTACTAACTATAATTCAATGCAATTAAAAACCCTTTTTAATATTATTAATTTCACTTAACTCCATTTGTGAACTGTCCACTGCATGTCACTCTCGTTTTTTTTTTTCTCTATTTTTTTCATGGAAACTTCAGGATGACTCGTTACCGACAAAATCTAAAAATCAAAAGAAAAATGTTTTTCTTTTTTTAATAAAAATTTTCTTTTTACACTGTTTTTTCTTAACTAAGTTCCCAAAAAAAAGTGCACACAACGCTACAGTTTTCAGAAGAAAACAAACAACCCAACAACTCATTATAGAAGTGAAATGAAATATAGCCGTTCTCTCTGTCTCTCTCTTTAGTCTTTACAATCCATACACATTCTCACTCTCTGTCACACTATTTTAGAGGCTCTGGTTTCATCATCTTTCTTTCCTTTTATTTTTATTTTTCCTATCTGATAATGTAAAACCCGGCAAAGAGAAAAAGGAAGAAAAAAATTCAGCTCCGAATTTGTTGACCAACCCAACTTCCGAAGAGATTATATATGGCTTTTAACAGGGTTTTAGCTCTGTTTCTTCTCCACATTGTCTTCCTTGCCACCTCCTGCTTTGCTGCAGATCCGTTTGTTTTCTACAACTTCGAGGTTTCTTATATCACTGCTTCTCCACTCGGTGTGCCCCAACAGGTTTTTCGTCTAGATCTCTTTTTTCACTTCTCATTATCATATCATCTGCTCTGTTTCACTTCTTTTCAGTCATGCGGGTTCGCTTTAGATTTTTAAAGTTTTAATCTTGAGCTTCAGATCTATGAAATGTGGAGTCTTTTTCGGTGTTTGAGCTCAGTGTTTGATATTTTCTGTTTTTAGTATAAAGAGGTTTGAGATAATGTTGAAAAGCTATTAGGCGGCTAGTAAGTGATTCTATATTTGCATTGCTTCTGCAGGTTATTGCTGTTAATGGCAAGTTTCCAGGTCCTACTATAAATGTGACTACTAATAACAATGTTGTTGTCAATCTTAGAAACAACTTAGACGAGAGCCTACTTCTCCACTGGTAAAATTTACTTAAATTTTGTTTTGAATTCGCGCGGAAGTATGACTTTATCGTGATTCTGTAAGTAAAATGGAATTGTGCAACAGGTCTGGTGTTCAACAAAGGCGTAGTTCCTGGCAAGATGGAGTTTTGGGCACAAATTGTCCCATTCCTCCAAAGTGGAACTGGACTTACCAGTTTCAGGTTAAGGACCAAATTGGGAGTTTCTTCTATTTCCCATCTCTCCATTTTCAGAGAGCATCAGGTGGGTACGGTGGCTTTATTATAAATAACAGGGCTATTATTCCAATTCCTTTCGCCACTCCGGATGGAGATATTACCATTTTGATTGGTGATTGGTACACAAGGAACCACACGGTTAGTGCTCGCTAGACTGTGAGATTTTCTTGTTAATGTAATTGTAATCATGTAATGTGATTATTTCTGGTTCTTTTCTGGATTGCAGGCTTTAAGGAAGGCACTTGATGCAGGGAAGGATCTGGGAATGCCAGATGGGGTTGTAATTAATGGGAAAGGCCCTTACCAGTATAACTCTACGCTTGTTCCTGATGGCATTGATTATGAAACATTTGAAGTCCAACCAGGTGAATGTGGCACACAAGACAATTTTGTTGACGAGTGTATCAAAGTTTTATATGTATTATTAAGTTATAAAGTTATCTGTTAAGTAACTTTTGGAAATTTAACAATTACAAACTTGGATTTAATTAACAATGACATGAATGAGCCTCAGGCTCAACATTTCACCGATAGGATGATCTGTCAATCATTGGAACTTCTGTTGTAGAAGCACTTTCATATAGTTTATTAGCCTTCCAAATTAGTCAAGTCTGCTCAGGTGATACGACCCTAACTAATCCACATGGGCACATAACTGCCATGATGCACTGTATCAAATAATCTAGCAAGCTTGGTTGTCATAATCATGTGAAAAAACCGCATCATTTACAGCTGTTAACTTATTATGGAAATAGTGGTTAAGCTGCATCAGCATAAATACTAATTCTGGATGTACGGTATCCTCTGTATTTGTGCACTTGAGGTTCCTATCACTGTAAAATTTCTCATTTATTGATTCGGAAGTAAGTTGTCTCTTTCATATGAGAATAATCGTGTGAAGGGTATCTATTGAATAAATGCCCATCATTGCTATTGAGTTTGGTGATAACAATGTAAAAATACTCTGATGCTAAATGTTTTTTGCACTTAATAATAAAAATTTAGACAAGGATAATTGGCAGGGCGCTGTGATGTCCTTCTCCATGGAGAAACTTATGCTAAGTGTGTTATTTATTTAAAGGGACAAAAAGTAGCAAAATCTTTTAACTGTTATATCTCTGTGTAGAGTATTATAGGTTGTTAACCTCTGATCAATTTGAAACTCTTATTATGAGTCTCTTAATGCATTTTTGCTTATGCTGGCATCACTCAGGTTTTTCAATGATGATTTTGTTATGTTGGACAGGGAAAACTTATCGCATTCGCGTACACAATGTTGGAATATCAACTTCTCTGAATTTCAGGATCCAAAACCACAATCTGCTTCTAGCGGAGACAGAGGGGTCATATACAGTGCAACAGAATTATACTAGCTTAGATATACATGTAGGACAATCTTATTCGTTTTTGGTAACTATGGATCAGAATGCAAGTTCTGATTACTACATTGTAGCAAGTGCCAGGTTTGTCAATGAATCACAGTGGAAAAGAGTTACTGGTGTTGCCATCTTGCATTACACAAATTCTAAAGGAAAGGCACATGGTCCTCTCCCGGATGCCCCAAATGATGAGTTTGACAAAACCTTCTCCATGAACCAAGCAAGATCCATCAGGTTGGTTTTGATTCTGCATTAACACATTATTGTTGTAAAAGTAAGGCATTATCTATTTCTGTGTTTGTTTTCTCATATCTTAGCAAAACTTTTTTAAGTTCCATGCACTGTGCATATTCAGGGCTCGCAAAATCTCTACAAGTTACTTGTTTGTTTGGCAACTTCATTTTCACTTATCACTAAAAATGAAACTCTGACCCTCTGACAAAAAGTGTTGCTTCTGATTTAGAGTCGAGGCTCAGCTGGAAAATCTCAAATTAAAAGCCCATATTTTCACTCCAAATTTATTTAATAATTTTGTATATCGGTATACTAATTTGTGACTTTTTGCACAATCCACAATTTAATTAGGACATATACTTACTCAAAGTTTTGGCATAATTCCTTCCATATATAAAAGAATTGAGTAATTATTTTTGTGAATTGGCTCTCTTTACTCGGTCATGAGGGTTTTGTTATTGAATCATGCAGATGGAATGTATCTGCGAGCGGTGCTCGCCCTAACCCACAAGGTTCTTTTAGATATGGTTCAATCAATGTGACTGAGGTTTATGTGTTGAAAAACAAGCCACTGGAAATTATTAATGGGAAACGGAGGGCAACTCTCAGTGGAATCTCCTATGTCAATCCTCCTACACCAATCAGGCTTGCTGACCATTTCAAAGTGAAGGGAGTATATAAGCTTGATTTCCCCACTAAGCCACTTACAGGAGCCCCGCGGATGGAAACATCAGTAATAAATGGAACATATCGAGGATTTATGGAAGTCATCTTACAAAATAACGACACCAAGATGCATACCTATCACATGAATGGATATGCGTTTTTTGTGGTTGGGTAGGAATTTGTTTTGGCTCTTCACTCATCATTATTTCTACGTGTTCCATGTTATGGATCTAATAAAATTCTTTTAACACCTTGTCCTTGATGTATCTTTTTCAGCATGGACTACGGTGACTGGTCAGACAATAGCAGAGGCACATATAACAAATGGGATGGTATTGCCCGCACCACAACACAGGTATATTAATGGGAAATCTCTACTCCTTGTTTGCTTTCTTTGAAAGCCTTTGTCAGTTTAGACTCGTAACTTCTAGCAAATATGTATATTTGAGTTGATTTTTCCAGATTGATTCTGAGTGTTAAATGAAAGAACATATTAGAGTCTCGGAGCTGTTTATAGCTAGTGGATGGATGATCTGAATCTAATAACCTGAAGCTAAACAGATAAAGTTGATGGGCTCTTGGCTTTTCTGACAGCATAAAATTTAAAATTTGCTAGCTGCTCCAAATTTTTGCTTAAGATCCTGATATTGTTCCTGTCAACACCATCAGAATTTTTGACAATAATTATGTTGTCTGACAACTTTCTTGATGATGCATTTAATGTATCATGTTTGCTGAGACTGTCAAACCTGAACTTTGAATTTTGAAACTGGTGAACTAGACAATGTTTTAGCAGAGAAAGACGGAAATGCCTATGACATTTCTCTATCTTGAGGTCTGTGACAATAATCTCTGTATATCTCCTGCTGTCTAGGTTTATCCTGGAGCATGGACTGCAATCTTGATATCACTTGACAATGTCGGAGTCTGGAATCTCAGAACAGAAAACCTTGACTCATGGTATCTTGGCCAAGAAACATATGTCAGGGTTGTCAATCCGGAGAATACTAACAAAACTGAGTTGCCCATCCCAGATAATGCCCTCTTTTGTGGTGCCCTCAGTCACTTGCAAAAGTAAGATCCATAACCATTTATTATAGCAAACATCTTTTGTTTCTTAAACTGTCTTCGGAGAATTACAAAATGGTTTCTTTTTCAGGCCACAAGATATCTCTTTGGCCACAGCAATTACAAGCAACGGATTGAAGATGTTCTTCACACTGCTGATGATCATGAGTGCTATGGTTTCCCTTCTACCCTAAGCCTTTCCCTTTAGGATGTCTCCTCTATGTTGCTTATTGTATCGGATTAGTGAGTTTTGTGGTTGTGTGTGTTTAGGTGTGTAATTCTAGTCTTGTTGATACAATTCTTCAGTGATTTTGACATGTATTTTTTGTGTCCAGTCTTGTTAATGCTCCCGAGCTTCTTTAATTTATTGGAATCTGTTATTCTTTTATTACTACAGCTCCTTGTACTGATGACATTCCATCAATTTTCAATACAATTTAACAACATCCCACCTCCTACTTCTATCTGCCACTATTCAGAATGCTTGTATTTAATTCAAGTTGCTAAAGACAGGTTATAATTTTTATTTTATTTCTATTTTTTAAACGTTTGAATATAAACTTGTTTATTAAGGTTGGATGTTTGTGACTGCTTAGAATAGATGTTTGGAGATATTGCATTAGTGGATGGTTTAATGCTTGAGGGACAGCATAGGTTGGTATCATGGTTTAATGCTTGAGGGAAACATTGGGTGCTATTAAAGCTTGGAAAGTGACATGCACGAGGGAGAATAGGATCTGGAGGTCCCACATTTTGAACCCATTCTGTGGTGGACAAAGGTGGTCTGAACATCATGTTTCCTTGGGATCTTATGTGGTCTAATTCGGTGCTTAGTGCTGCTAGGCCAGCTGGATCACTGTGCCCATACTCCCTTTTAACAGTTCTAGCATCAGGGACTTGTGGCCCGTTTAGAGATAGTGTTTCTGTATAAGATACAGCAGAATTTACCACTTTCCTCTATTGCTTTTTAATTTAGGCTCTTAAGCCTCCAAGATTCGGTTTGACATTTTGTCTAAAGTGGCGTCAAAGTCTTTAAAAAAAATTTAAATAAATAAATAAAATTGAGGTTTCCAATTTCCGGGGTGGGAGGGATAAAGAAAAGTGTTCTTATTCGCACTTGTTTGAGGCATTGTTGTTATGTTGTCAGGGAGAATATCAGAACTAAGACGCAAGCATTACCTCAGTGATATATTTGGTGTGTATGAGCGGTGCCAATTGAAGCATATGTCTAACATTATGGACTATTCTTTTCATACACTACAAGGCTTTCTTAAAAGCTGGTCGTTGGAGCATGGAGGAACAATTTGAGAAGAAACACCTTTTCCAGCGGGTACATGCAATGCAATTGCACGGGCTACCTTTCAAAGTACTACTACAGTGGTAGACGTGGTGGGGTTGAACTGTTTCAAGTACCCTTTTGGTAATGGTCGAATCCAACGCATATCTTCAACTTTACAAGTCACGCCCACCTGCAAAAAAATTAAGCTTCCGGTGAGATATGATGGCCAATTCACTTTCCTCATGTTCTTTATTTTTAGTTTTTTTTTTTTTTTTTTTTGAATGGGCATTGCTACTTAATCTCAGATGGAGGAGAAAGTCTATTTCAAAGAAGTACCCAATCTACTAGAATTTATTAGTGTGATCCTATGTAGTCAATAAGAAGGTCTTGATACAGTATAATGCATCTGTCCAATTCTGCGACGTACATGTGTGTAATGCATGCATTACAGGATTGGGCGTCTGGGCGACTACTCTGTGAAGCCTCTGTCCCCAATACTGAGGTTCAGTCCATTGCTGCATGTGATAGTATGACAATGTTCGTGCTTCGTCAGTTGAATGAATACATTCCTGGGCTCCCAGCACTAGCTAAACTTGTTTTGGGCTTTTGTATTCATTTGCATTTCACACCTATTCTTATCTAGTTGAGCCCAAAAAACAAACAAGATGATCTCTTCAAAATTGTATTCCAGAGTCATCTAATATAATCAAGAGTCGTTCTATTCAACTTTTACTTTTTAAATCTTTAACTCTTATTTTTAAATATACCTTATTAAAAGTTCTAAACCCCTATTTTTTTCACATTAAATCTCAGTTGATTCCCAAACTATCCTTTTAATGCACAATTGTGTTTTTCATTTTCGCCAAGTTAAATATGTACATCTTTCTCACTCCTTCGAGAACTAGGCAGAATGCCTCTGAAACTATGCTAGTGAAAGACTTAATTAGGATAAGCACAGTCACTACCATCTTGTCATTTATGGGCTAGGCAAATACTATCACCTTAACACTAGCAAATAGCGATAATTGAATCATGAGTCTCTTGGACTTAGGAAGTTTAGAACAAATTGAATTAGAACTGATGTACGTTACAATTAAGATGAATCGACATTTGATTCAAGATTCCCCTTCGACTTGCAAACTATATCTTACCTGCTGCTTATAGCCTCAATATCCACGTAGGCGACCTTCTACTGAGCAAAATCATTACCTTCTTTTCACTCTTAGCTTGAAGTTCTTCTTGGCGCTACTGCCCAGCCGGGGTGAATGTACTGAATGCTGCTAGTCAAAGGAAGGAATGTCGCACGTAAGAGATCCATAGTACGAGAGAGCTGTTTCATTTCTGTTCTTCCTTTAATAGAAGAGCACGCCTTTGGCCTTTATCACCAGATCAGCCATATTTGGAAACATTAGTAATTTATATTAGTAAAATTGTCAAAATAAATAAAAATAAAAATAGAGACTGAAGAGTTAATAAATAGATGTTGAATAAAACAACTCTATGATCAAATGACCTTGTAAGTTCTAAATGTATCTGTTGATGCACGATTTCCGGACGGCCGGGGGAGCGGGTCGGAGCTCGGGTCGTGTGTCGGGTACGGTCCTGCGAGCACAGAAAAACGGTCAGGGGTGCCGGCGCTAGTGCCGGCGGTGACCCTCCGACGCTCAAGTCAGTATCCGGCACTCCGGAATTCTCTGAGAGAAATTCCTAGAGAGAGAAGCTCTCAAAAATAGAGGAATTGTAGAGAGATAAAGAGTTCAGAGAAAATGTGCATTTGTCAACATGTAAAAAACTTACCTTGAGCAACGTTCCGGAGGGTATATATAGGAGTCGGGATGGGCTATTGTGGAACCCAAATAATAGGCCCAGAAGATGGGCTACAGTAATGGGCCCATGTAATGGGATACGGTAATGGGCTTACCGTATGGGCCCGGATAGTAGGATACAGTAATGGGCTTACTGTAATGGGCCCAGATAGTGGGATACGGTAATAATAATTGAGCTGGGCTGGATCATTGTGGGACCCAGATAATGGGCCCAGATAATGGACCACAGTAATGGGCTTACTGTGTTAGAGACAATTAGGCCCAATATTATAATGGCCATAACAGTAGTCCCCCCAGGCCCAAGTTGACCAATGGGTCGACGTAGGGACTAATTAGTTATTCTAGGCTTGGAGGTAAGCAGTGTAAGTGACCCCAGCAAACAGAACTCTTTAATCCGAGCAAGAAATTTCCAGTCGCCATGCGTGTAGGAGAATCAGTCCGCATGGGCGAGCGGCGTGCACAACAGGCTCGCGTGGGCGAGCTACTATGCACGTAAGATGACCTAGCGAGGTCCTGGGCGCGCGGGATCGATCCCGCGAGGCCTTGCATGAGCTAGGGCGAGCGGGCGAGGGCCCGGGCGCTGTGGGTTGCACAGGGCGCCGGGTGCTGCATGCATGGGACGCTGGTGGGCTGTTCTTTCAATTAATTGCTCAAAGGTCATGCTGCATGCTAAATGCCAAGCTCGAACCCGTTCCCTTTATCATATCCAAACATAAGGTTTGGACTACCGAGGCCACGAGCAGAATTGGTTCAGGCTGAGGGCAGATTGCCAAGCCTTGAACCCATGTGCGTCTAGACTTTAAGGTTTAGACCACCAAAGAAACATGAAAGGCAGGCTGTGCGTGGGTCGCAAGGAAGAAGTAGGCGAGGTGCGTGAGGGGCGCAAGGGAGAGGCAAGCTGCGGGGCGCTGGGCGCGCTGCCTGGGCACGCTGGGCGTGCTGCCTGGGCGCGCTGCCTGGGCACGCTGGGTGTGCTGCCTGGGCGTGCTGCCTGGGCGCGCTGCCTGGGCGTGCTGCCTGGGCGCGCGGGCGATCTCCTGCGCTGCCCTGCGCGCGCGGGCGAGCTCCTGCGATGCCCAGCGTGCGTGGGCGAGCTCTCGCGATACCTTGCGTGCGCGGGCGAGCTCCAGCGATGTTCTGCGCGTGCGGGTGAGCTGCTGCATCCCCATGCGCGCGCGGGCGAGAGAGAGAGAAGCAGGCGAGGGCTGGTTCTGCGCGGGTCTCGCAGCGGCGAGCTCGTGGCGCTGGGCACGCATGGACGAACTCACGGGGCGCTGGGCGCGCCTGGGCAAGTTCGCGGGACGCTGGGCTCGCGGGGGAGGCGTGCTGGGTGCAAGGAAGAAGCGGGCGACCGGCGAGGAGGAGAGTCGCGGGCGGCGTGGCCGAAGGCCAAAGGGCAATCGCGTAACCCATGCATGCGGGTGACGTGATTCTGCAGGGGTCTCCCCGCAAAACTTTAAAGTTTTTATATATATTAGTTGCAGGGGTGCTTGTGCAAAGTTTGAAAACTTTTACTTAAAATCGCGGGGGGTTTCTGAAAAATTTCAAACCTTAATTTTTCTCCGCGGGGGTGTTTCTACGAAAATTCAAACCTTAATTTTTTTCTCCGCGGGGGTGTTTCCGCGAAATTTTAAACTTAAATAATTTTTTCTCCGCGGGGGTGTTTCCGCGAATTTTCAAACTCAAATAATTTTTCCTCTGTGGGCGAACTTCCGCGGATTTTCAAGTTTTAATATTTTTTTCTCCGCGGGTGTGCTTCCGCGGACCTCCGCGGGTGTGCTTCCGCGGATTTTCAAACTTGAACAATCTTTCCTCCGCGGGCGTGCTTCCGCGGATTTTCAAGCCTTAATATTTTTTCCTCAGCGGGCGTGCTTCTGGGGATTTTCAAACTTGAATAATTTTTCCTCCGTGGGAGTGCTTCCGCGGATTTTCAAGCTTTAATATTTTTTTTTCTCCGCGGACGTGCCTCCGCGGGCGTGCTTCCGCGGACGTGCTCCCGCGGGTGTGCTTCCGCGGACGTGCTTCCACGGGTATGCTTCCGGGACGTGCTTCCGCGGATTTTCAGATTTGAATAATTTTTCTTCCGCGGGTGTGCTTCCGCGGATTTTCAAACTTGAATAATTTTTCTTCCGTGGGAGTGCTTCCGCGGATTTTCAAGTTTTAATATTTTTTTCCTCCGCGGACGTGCCTCCGCGGGCGTGCTTCCGCGGACGTGCTTCCGCGGGTGTGCTTCCGCGGACGTGCTTCCGCGGGTGTGCTTCCGCGGGTCCGCGGGTGTGCTTCCGCGGACTTTCAAGCTTGAATAATTTTTCCTCCGCGCTTCTGCGGACTTTCAAGCTTGAATAATTTTTCCTCCGCGCTTCCGCAGACTTTCAAGCTTGAATAATTTTTCCTCCGCGGGTGTGCTTCCGTGGGTCCGCGAGTATGCTTCCGCGGATTTTTCAGACTTGAATAATTTTTCTTCCGCGGGCGTTCTTCCGCGGACTTTCAAGCTTGAATAATTTTTCCTCCGCGCTTCCGCAGACTTTCAAGCTTGAATAATTTTTCCTCCGCGGGTGTGCTTCCGCGGGTCCGCGGGTATGCTTCCGCGGACTTTCAAGCTTTAAAAAATTTTTCCTCCGCGCTTCCGCGGATTTTCAAGCTTTAAAAATTTTTCCTTCGCGCTTCCGCGGATTTTTCAAGCTTGAATAATTTTTCCTCCGCGGGTGTGCTTCCGCGGGTACGCGGGTATGCTTCCGCGGATTTTCAAGCTTTAAAAATTTTTCCTCCGCGCTTCCGCGGGTACGCGGGTATGCTTCCGAGGATTTTCAATACCATCCCCCAGCATTTTTTTCTACCTCAGATAATGAACTGGAGGTTTGAAAAGTGGTGGGAGGCTGACTGTTACACCCTTGATCTTCACACATGGCTGGCATAACATGCCTTGCGTTACGCCATGGCTTGGAGGGGGCTGCAAGGGTGCATGCCCACGAGAAGCATATGGGTGAGTGCTTAAGCAAGGTGTGGAGACGTTGCATGGCGTCATTGATGAGCGAGGGGAAGCGCAAGGCAATGTGAACGCTGACACAGGGGGATGTGTAGCGCAACGAAATAATACGCATGCATTGGTAGCGAGCGTAGTATGGCACGCACTTGCACGCACATGTGATGGGCGTGGCATAGTGAGATAACATGCACGTACGGGTGGTGAGCATGATGTGTGGAGTGCACACGGGAGTTGGGCGCGACACAACGATGCTACGCGCATGTTGGGGGCAACGTAGCGCATGGACACTAGCACAGGCACGCATGCGGGCCGGGACGCTTGCGGGGTAGCAAGCATGCGCATGGGTAGCGCACCACAAAGTGGTGACATGGCGCATGGCATCGGGCGACACGGCGCAGAGCAGCGATTCATGATGCGTATGGGCGTGTTAGTGGGCTTAATATATGGCACATATCCAAGAGGATTGTGGTTCCTAAAAATAAGGAAATAGTGGGGTGAAAGTTGCTTCCTAAGGTTTTGGAAATGTAACTTCCCCACTAACTTAGTGGTTGAGAGGGTTCAACCATGTTCTTGAGAACAGGAATGACAGTGGGAAGTTAATTCCCATATTCCATGCCTCCATCCCACTCATGGGTAGTTATGCTCATGAGGGAAGTGAGAAGTGACTCGAGGTGGTTACTTCCGGAGTGGGAAGTTACTCGGCGGAGTTAATTCCATGCCATGACCTTTAACCATGGGTGGTTATACCCATGAGAGGAAGTGGGGAGTTACGGGTAGTTAACTCCCATGATCTCCACTTGCGGGGGAGTGGAGGATTATGTGGCAGTGTAGGAGCGTGCCACCTAGCCTAGTAGTGGGGGATGTCAACTACACGGAACCTAGCAACCAGGGTTGTTGGTTGGCTATATATATGTACCAAGATGGTGGGCTGGAAGTAGGTAGACCATCCAGGGGGAGGTCTCCAGGTAAAACTCTACAGGGGTAGAGAGTGACACAAGGGGAAAACACTTAGCGAACGGAGTAGCTAGTGTGAGTGTCATTGTGAGTGTTTCCAGCACACAATCTTGGGGATGATTGTATTCTTTTTACTCTTTTCATTTTATCGCATAGGGGAGAAGCAAGTGAGCGCAGGGCGCGCTATGGAAAAACATTCAAGGCGCTGGGCGCACAAGGGTGAAAGCATGCTAGGCGCTGATCGCAGGGGAAGGGCGTGCGAGGCGCTGGGCGCGCAAGAGGAAAGCATGCTAGGCGCTGGGCGCGCAAGAGGAAAGCATGCAATGCGCTGGGCGCGCAAGAGGAAGCATGCAATGCGTTGGGCGCGCAGGAGGAAAGCATGCTAGCGCTGGACGCGCAAGGGGAAGCATGCAATGCGCTGGGCGCGCAAGAGGAAGCATGCAATGCGCTGGGCGCGCAAGAGGAAAGCATGCTATGCGCTGGGCACGCAAGAGGAAAGCATGCAATGCGCTGGGCGCGCAGGAGGAAAGCATGCAATGCGCTGGGCGCGCAAGAGGAAGCATGCAATGCGCTGGGCGCGCAAGAGGAAAGCATGCTAGGCGCTGGGCGCGCAAGAGGAAAGCATGCTAGCGCTGGGCGCGCAAGGGGAAGCATGCAATGCGCTGGGCGCGCAGGAGGAAAGCATGCTATGCGCTGGGCGCGCAGGAGGAAAGCATGCTATGCGCTGGGCGCGCAGGAGGAAGCATGCAATGCGCTGGGCGCGCAAGAGGAAAGCATGCTATGCGCTGGGCGCGCAGGAGGAAAGCATGCTATGCGCTGGGCGCGCAAGAGGAAGCATGCAATGCGCTGGGCGCGCAAGAGGGAAGCATGCAATGCGCTGGGCGCGCAAGAGGAAAGCATGCTAGGCGTTGGACGCGCAGAAGGAAAGCATGCTCGGCGCTGCATGCGGCGTGTAGGTTACGTTATTTTGCAGGGACTCCTCCGAAGAAATTCAAACAAGGTGTTTTAACAATTTCTTGAAACTTTGTTTTTTAAATCGAGGGGGAGTAAGCGCGCGCACGGGCAGCACGTAACAATGCAGCGACATGGAGCATGGCATTCGACGAGGTGGTTCGAGGTGTTAGCCGTCAAGGACGCAAGCAAATAGGGACGTCATCCATCCTTTCTATTGGAGCTACAGCTTCCCTTTTCTCTTGATCTCGTGGATCCAAACTTTCCATCCCCTCGGAAGGCTCTCCACGAGTCATCCAGAGCTTATGCGCCTTCTCTTTGAAAGCCATGTTGTAGCTTATGGCCTCGATTTCTTTGTCAACCTCTAGGAAGGCTGAGTGTTGGGATTCGTGATTCATGATGTGTTTGAATAAGTTTGGATGGGAGCAACAACTAAAGAGGCTTAGATTGTCGTTCTCACAGACGGCGCCAACTGTTGATGCACGGTTTCTGGACGGCCGGGGGAGCGGGTCGGAGCTCGGGTCGTGCGACGGGTCCGGTCCTGCGAGCACAGAAAAACGGTCAGGGGTTCCGGCGGTGGTGCCGGCGGTGACCCTCCGACGCTCAAGTCAGTATCCGGCACTCCAGAATTTTCTGAGAGAAATTCCTAGAGAGAGAAGCTCTCAAAAATAGAGGAATTGTAGAGAGATAAAGAGTTCAGAGAAAATGTGCATTTGTCAACTTGTAAAAAGTTACCTTGAGCAACGTTCCGGAGGGTATATATAGGAGTCGGGATGGGCTATTGTGGAACCCAGATAATAGGCCCAGAAGATGGGCTACAGTAATGGGCCCATGTAATGGGATACGGTAATGGGCTTACCGTATGGGCCCGGATAGTAGGATACAGTAATGGGCTTACTGTAATAGGCCCAGCTAATGGGATACAGTAATGGGCTTACTGTAATGGGCCCAGATAATGGGATACAGTAATGGGCTTACTGTAATGGGCCCATGTAATGGGATACGGTAATGGGCTTACCGTATTATAAATAATTGAGCTGGGCTGGGTCATTGTGGGACCCGGATAATGGACCCAGATAATGGGCCCAGATAATGGACCACAGTAATGGGCTTACTGTGTTAGAGACAATTAGGCCCAATATTATTATGGCCATAACAAGTTTAATCATTTTAAGTAAGATATCATGAACCTTAATGATTATTTGTATCTGTATATATAGATAATGTTATCTTTGTTAGACACTATCAGTTAGCAGAGTGAGAGGCACTTCTTTCCACTAGTCTCACAAGACATAAAGCTCTCAACAGAATGGTAATTTCTTTCATTCTCTGAAACCAAAGAGCTGCAAGTTTCAGTCCATAAATTGATGCATTTACTTGTGTACCATTTCTTTTTTCTATGTAAAATGCAAACTAACTAGTTTCTTGATTGCGTGATTCACTCAACAGAGCAGCAGCAAAGATGTTACAATACAGCCCAAGCACCAGAAAACTAAGCACGGCGGAAATAACGCTGCGTTTTTTGTAAACGGTAACCTATTCAAGAAATTGACTTATGGAAATGACCGCTAGCTAGCTTGATGCAAAAATTTGAAGTTTTATGTACCATTGTAGAAAATATCTTATAAGGGATTGGTGTTTGATTGTGAATTAATGCAGCTATGGAGGCACTCGAGAATATGGCATTTGTATCCGTTCACGTGAGCTTGGTAACTTATTTCTCTGGATACATGAACTTCAGCTTAACAAAATCCGCCAATACGGTTACCAACTTCACAGGGGTTTCATTTATACTAGCACTCCTTGGAGGATTCATCTCGGATACCTATTTGTCTAGATTCAAGACTTGTGTCCTGTCTGGATGCATCGAGTTGATCGTAATTTTTCTTAACAGTCTTTAAACATCGATTGCTCACTTCACCTGCCCACCCTCTTGGGTAAACTTAAAGTTCTCATTCCTATTTGCAGGGATATTCTGTGCTAAGGGTGCGGGCACATTTCCCGCAGTTAAGGCCAATTCCTTGCAACAATGTCGCAGCGAGGGAGATGAATCAATGCGAGGCTGCTGACAGTGGCCAAATTGCAATGCTGTCCACTGGTCTATACCTTCTTGCACTTGGCACTGCTGGAGTCAAAGCGGCTTTGCCTGCATTGGGAGCAGACCAATTTGATGAAAAGGACCCCGACGAGGCAGCTCAATTGTCCAGCTTTTTCAACTGGTTTTTTTCCAGTTACTATTGGAGCCATAACCGGTATGACACTTCTTGTGTGGATAAGCACCAATAAAGGTTGGGATTGGAGTTTCAGTGTGTGCATCAAAGTAGTCTTACTTGCTATTGTGTTTCTAAGCATGGGTAAGCATTTTTATCGGCATAATGTACCCAAGGGAAGTGCCCTGGTTCGAAATCTACAGGTAATTAGGAACAATGTTGTTGCATCCCTCTATAGTGATATAGAAGAAACAAAAAAATTAAAAACATCTGGCCACAATTGTTTTGAAGCAAGGGTGAGGTAGGAAATACATCTTTAAGATCTAGTTTAGTTAATTCTCTTTTAAGTTTTCTTAAATTTAGGTGTTCCAAAACCAGAAATGGCAGATGAATTACATGACAAAGAAGCAGGCTTGCAAATTGAATTTCTTCGAAGGACTGATCAATTCAGGTGTTTATCACATCCGAGGAAACAGAGTTTGCCATAACTAATTCTAAATTTTTTGCTCATTTAAAATGCATATCATCTGTCAACTCTTGCAGGTTCTTGGACCGTGCTGCAATCATTCGGACCAATGATAGTGGAATACCGCTCACAAACTCCGGAACCTGGAGGCTATGCACAGTGACACAAGTTGAAGAAACAAAGATTCTGCTTCGCGTGCTTCCGATTGTACTTAGCACCTTTTTCAAGTACACGTGTGGCTCAACTCCATACTTTCTCCATCCAACAAAGCACAAGAATGGACAGACATTTATTGGGTTTTAAATTGCCTGGCCCCTCCCTCCCGATCATCTCCCTAACCTGCGCCTTCATTCTAATCCCAATTTATGACCGCGTTTTTGTTCCACTAGCTAGAAAGTTAAAAGGAATTCCAACTGGAATTCGACATCTTCAGCGATTTGGCGCTGGACTGGTGCTCTCGGTCTTTTCAATGGCAGTTGCTGGAATCATAGAAACCAAGCGGAAATTTGTGGCTATTGAACAGGACATGGTCGACTCTAAGGAGCCTCTGCCAGTGAGTGTGCTTTCGCTTGGGTTCCAATATGCCATACTTGGAGCAGCTGACGCGTTCACTCTGGTTGGGCTGCTAGAATTTTTCTGTGGAGAGAGTTCAGCCGGTATGAAGTCATTAAGCACAGCCATCTCATGGTGCTCGGTGGAATTGGGGAACTTCTTGAGCTCAGTGGGTATAGATGTGGTTAACAAGGTCAGTGGTGGGTGGCTTGCTAGTAACAACTTGAACAGAGACAAGCTCAACTACTTCAAGTTGTTGCTGTCAGGGTTAAGCGCGGTGAATTTTGTTGTTTATCTGGTGTGTGCGTCTTGGTACAGATATAAGAAAGAAGGTGGAAGAGAAGCGCAAGTGGAAGATTGTGGTGATGATACTGATGGCAAGCAGAGAGGAGTTGAAAGTTAAAGGACTCCTGCATTTATTGTATAAATCAAAATACCTTGTCCTGCAAGAAATAAAGGAATAAGGGGCTGCCACCTGCCATCAGTGCACTTGAATTTTGAATTGAGGTGCCTTTAATTCCGTCTCAATCTAAGAAATCCATAATATGATACTTTAATAAAGGTTATGGATAATCTTCAAATAATAAATAATTTAGTATTGAAAAAACATTTTATCATTAACAAAATAATTTAGACTTTCTTAATGATAAATTAAGATTTACATTCATTTTCATGTTAAAAACAAACGTAAGCCCAAATTTATACATACAAACAACAAAAGAAATTATTTACAATTTGGAACTTTTTTTTTCCTTTTTCTCTTTTTCCCTTTTTTTCTCTCTTTTTTTTTTTAAAAAAAAAAAGCAATCTTGTCAAAGCAAGTCTGAATAAGAAATTACAAAAAGAATTGTGTCATCGGCCACGGTTGTGCCATTGAATCAGAGTTTACACACCAATGGAAGAGATGAACCATTGAAACAATGTCCCAGAAAACCAAGAAAATGGGATTGAGCTAGGGACTAGCCAACATCAAGGGCCAGCAATAAGATGATTGCCAAACATTGAATTGACAATCATGCAGTGATTGTTATTGGACCGGTAACAAGGAGGGTCCAAGTGACATGAAAGGGCAAAGGATTAACAGCTGCTCATTATTTACGTGCCAAATGCTTATAATTGAAATAGGCTTAGCTGAGATTATCTAAATCCTCTTCGTCTTTCTCACGAGAATGCCACAGCAGTCTTCGTCGCCCGTGTATCAACTAGCATGGTATCAGATACTCTGGATGGAGGCCAATACCGAAATACTGATCTACCCACAATGTTCTCCACAGGAAGCGGACCCCTGAAAATGCAAGATTAACCACATCCATATCAATATGATATTCAACACTGCAGACAACAAAACATGGAAGCAACATAATTTACACTAGAACTTTACACAATCCAACAACATTCTTGATTTACAAGATATTTTTGGAAAAAAATAAAAAATGTCACAAACTTTAAACTTCATCACTGATTCTAGAATTACCAGTTATGAGAATCAAAACTATTATTGCGGTTGTCTCCCATTACAAAGACATAACCCTCGGGCACAACCTGCAACAAGACAGACCAAAATAGTCTACTTGATCAATTTGTTCCAAATATCTTAGCAGCTGCTAGGAAAGATGAGATAGAGGGTCAAAATCGGAAAATGAATCATCACAAGGAGAATCAGAGCAGGGAATTGACATACCATCGGCTCCATTTCGTATTTGAGAGGCTCCAAAATATAATCTTCATCTTCAGGAACACCGTTTATAAGCAATTTCCCATCACGAACCTACAACACAAAAAGTTCATAAATTACATCAGACGTCAGAAGTGGAGGTATAAGAGAACAAAGAAAGAAGAGTAGAAGAAGAATAGGAGATGAGATACTTACTTCTACAGAGTCCCCAGCCTTTGCTACTATTCTTTTTATGAATACGTCACCGGAACTGTACCCAATTTCCTACACAAATCATTAAAAAAAAAATCAACAAAACAGAAAAACTAGATAAAGAAAGGAACCCAACACATTTAATCAAGAAGGAAATATGGAAGGATACCTGCAATATAGGAGGTGCCTTGAATATAACTATATCTGAAACCTCAGGCTTTCTGAAAAAGTAAGAAACCTGATACACCAATGAAGAAAAATAAAATCTCAGAACAATATTTTTAAAAAATAAATAAATATACAAAACAAATAAATCCATCTTTCCTAAATATTCATCCATCAAGCATGCACTATTCAAGGTCACTAATTATGCATGTAATTTCCAATTGCGAAATAAAAGAAAATACAATCATTAACATGAAATTTCTGTGAATTTGGATATGTTATCTACGGTGACATATAAGAGGAGCTAATTTCAAGTGATACATACAATTACAATTAATATAATTGTAAATAACATAATTTAATGAAGATGGAAACGGTTAACTTCACCTTCTCTGCCAAAATGCGATCACCAACGTCCAAAGTTGGGTACATAGAAGCGGAGGGAATCGATCTGGGCTCAGCGAGAAACGATCTAAACAACAAACTAACTGTCACAGCAGTAAAGGCAGCCTTGGCGTCCTCAGAACAAGAATTCAACAACTTCGATAACCAACTCCCACTTCTATCAGACTCCTTGGTATTCAACTGCAAGTCCACACCATTATTTTCACTCTCACAATACTTTATTTTAACATGCGTCCCTCCTTTGTCCACGTAATCACTTTCGGGACCAGGAGCCTCGTTACACGGCAGCCACTTCGACCCCTGTAGAAAGGGAATAATCGAACTGGCTTTCAAGGGTGAAATACCCAAAACGCCCATACTAGCCGCGGAAGAACCGGAAATACCCGCCGTTGACTTCATTAGCGACACCAATCCCATCAGGATCGGACTGGCGGAGGAGTTGTCTCCCAAGATTTCAGCAGCAATCGTGCCGTACACGGAAGCTCGATTATTCGTCTTGGCCTGAGAAACGGAGGGAGGATCGAGTTCCCGTTTCTGGTAGGGAGAGAAGACGCGAGGGCGGAAGATGCATTCGTGGAAAGAGCGAGTAGCGGTGGTGGTTGTGGAACAGCCCATGCGGATGCCGGCGGAGTGGGCGATGTTCTGGGCAACGTAGCCGGAGAAGTTGACGGTGACACGTAACGCCATATTCGCAATTTTGAGGAAGAGCTCGAGAAGGAAAAGGTGAATCGCGCTGTCGTAGATTAAGAGGGTTGATAGAAGAAACTCTAGCAAGCAATAGATAACATGTTCGCTGGAGGATTCAGTGAGGCGGAGACGGGAGGGTTGAATTGAGGTTTTGAGTTAACGGGAGGGCAAAAGTGGGAAGCGGATGTGAAAGTGAGCGGAGAAATTAGGGTTCGGTTATGGCGAAGGTGATTCGAGAATTTGCTCCTTTTCTTCTCTCGATGAGCGAGAGAAGGAGAGAAACCCAATAGCAGAGCAAAACTATGGATAGATGGGGATCAAAAGAATTAAACAGCAAAGAAATTGAAGGGTAAAGTTCTTATATGCCGGCGGCTAATTGTGGATTTTGAATATGATAATGGACTTGTTTGTTTCCGAAATTACGTAATCGCCCGCGCCTGTCTGATCGTTCCAACCAAGGGGAATTTTTCTTTTTCTTTTTCTTTTTTTTAATCTTCGGCCAAAAAAATTAATATGATAATATTGTGTCAATTTATACAGCTGTCCTGGTCTACAAAAATTATTTAGGTAAATTTTAAGTTATGTCACTATTATATGTACAATTTATTACAATTTATTGTGTTAATGTTCATTTACTATTTATCATATATTTCATTGAATAATATTATATTTGTAAAATTTATATATAAAATATATAAATAAAATTGATGCAATATGAGATAAAGTTAATAAAAAGATAATAATAAGAAAATCGATATAATAAATGCTCATAAGTAATATAACACTAAATAAGTAATTACATATTATCTTATCATATACAAATTTTATAAAAAGTAATATTACTCTTATATAACTAAATAATATCTTAACGTAAATTAGTTTGTACCTTTTTTTTCAATGTTTTAAATATATTTTTATTTTAATAAATATTTGTTATATTATGTGAATAGTTAATTATTTAGATTAACTAAATTGATAAAATAATTTGAGGAATCCCATCTTCCAAAAGTTTTCCCCTCGTGCGGAGAAAACGAAATGGAGAGGGTAATTTTGTCAGACAAATTTGGCGAAAAAGCGAGGGTAGATTGGGAAAATGATTATCAACTTGGTTGACTTTGACCGAGGGAGGGCTCCATTTGCTCAACGTATTGGCTTCCTGCAACTTTCCTGGACGTTCCAACTGATATGGAGACTGCATACGTCGAATGACATTAAAACCCTCCAAAAATTGCGTTCACATCTAAACTGTATGGCCCTGCCCAAATTTTTTGAGGAATTACAAAATAGTCCTCTGAGCTGTGAGGAATCGCCTCTCATCATTCTATACTAGATTGCTCAATTAAATTTTTTTATACATTATCTTTTTTATTTAAGATTATGATCTTTATCCAGTATAGATTGGATTATTGTAGAATATATAATAAAAAAATCACTTTATATTATTTATTATTAAAAAAATCATTCTTATATGAATAATGAAGATAAAGTGATTTACTGGGTTGTTGGGTGCATCTTTGCCAATAATGAAAAGATTATGGGTGAAATTACTAAATGCTAAAAATAAGGGATGGTGGAAACATCGAGAGGGTTTCTTCAAATAATTAAAAAGAAAATAACTTTACTTAAGCAGAGTGTGACCTTACTGGCGAGCCAAGGTTTGACGCAAGCGCATACCTCAGCCGCTCAATTAGTCGAATGAATCATGAATGTCAAACTCAAACACCACCTAACTCATTATGAAGTAACATTTTACTTATTTTTTTCCGTCACAAGTTATGGATCTCACAAGTCACAACTGGGAACAGTTTGATTAGTCGCTGCTTAATCAAGTTCCAATCTTCTTAAACAATGTTTGGTTTCACTAAAAATTATTTTAGTGTTAACTTTCAATTAGATAAAATATTATCGTTGGCACTCCCCCAAAAAAAGGTTTCTTTGACCGAAAGGTTAATCTTATCAAACATGAACAAGACAATTCCGAGCGGATTGTGAAGAGACAATTCAACTAATAATGCACACAATACAAGATTGATACTGTTTATGCCTCTATCATATTTTTCAAGCGATAATATAGTAAAATCTCGATAAATTAACTATGTTAAAATAATAAAAAATTTATTATTTTATAATAAGATTATTTATTTATTTATAAATAAATAATTTATTAAATTATCAATAAATAAATAATTACTTATTTAGTAAGATTTTTATTTTTTTAAATATTTGTAATTTTTTTTATCAAGATTCATGTATGTGTTAAAAAAATATATCAATGTAGTTAAAAGTTAATGTGTCGATAGTTAATGAATTACATTAAGCTATTTCTATTTTACACTATAGAAATGTGATTGATTTTGAGCACTTTTTTTTATTTATCTTAGAGAAAAATGATGGAATCACCTATTAATGAAAAGATTACTAAAGAAGTAATAAATATATCGATTGATGATGATCATTATCAAGATGATAGTTTCATCAAATATTTTATGAAAAAGACCATTCAAGTATTTAAAACTTAAATAACTACTTGTTACAATATGGATAAATGTAACAAAGAGGGTGCATGCTTGCAAGAATTCAAGAATGAAGTTGAGATTAGTTTAATTAGAAAGGAAAAAAAAATCCTTTATATGCATATTTTGAAAAATAACAGAATTGAAAAACCAGAAATTGTTTAAGAAAAAATTACTTTAATATTATGAATTTATATGTTATTGATGCTATGTATTTGATCAATTATTGATTTATATTTTTATTGAGTCATAAGGATTTAAAAATTATTATCTTATGTATTTAACGAAATTATTAATTTATTACATAAGCCGTCCAGACTTTGCTATATGTATACGTGGCATAATTGTAATTGTTGTTAGTTGGTAAACCTTTAGTGTTAATGTAGAGATTTCGGTCATTGATGATAACAGTCAACCACCTCCAGTCAGTGCTCTCAAATATAGAATAACGTTGAAGCCGTCGGTAACGATATATTAGGTCTCTCAAATCGTGTAATCGACTTAGAGTAGCACGTTCATTATTCAAGTCAATTTTTGATAGATTAGAGCTTTAGATAACAAGATTACCTCGTGAGAGGTTTTTTCCTGTCTAATGGTCATCTTGGTCACTAGGCCGACAGACTGGCCTTTTTGAGGGCCACTTACGAGTAAGAATTAACATGAGTATGTGTCAAACGACTTCGAAAATGAAAGAATTTAATTAGAAGAAAGTTAAGTTAGTGGAGGTTTGGTGGATTAACATATGTTGATTAAGGATTGGAGTGGAGGTATTATAAACAAGTTTACAAGAGAATTATAACAAGAGCCTCTGATCGAATGGGGAAGTGGACGTGGATCTGATCCTCTCAATAGAAGCAATACAATGCAAGTGCCGCTGTTAAGGCACCGGCAGTCCGGCACCACTTGGTCCACTTCTGCACTTGGGTCGGTGAGGGAACTCATGAAGTACTGAGGAATGTTGCTAGATGCACCAACATGAAATCCAAGTACATCCCACTTCTCCCAAAAGTGCTATTCGGAAGAGGGATAATTGATATTTGCTTTTAGAAACGCTCAGCTCGATAAGACATGCTTGGCCCGTTATTAGTTGTAGCTCGGCCATACCCTCAACGGGCCCAGATTTGGGCCCAAAACTGAATAAAAGTCATCCTTCTATACAGAAGCTAAAACAAGCAATAAGATCACAGTCCCATTTCCAGTTCTGGTATTAACATTAGAGATTTGAAATATTTAATTAAACATTAGCGCCGATTTCACTTTCGGCGGGTGGAAGTTGTCAATGTGGTCCATTTCCCTCTCTCCATTTATTGAAAAATCTTATGCATATAATTGTGGGATTAATCTGAATAATATGATAATAGAAACGCACGCTTAATTGCTCAGCAATAAAACAATATGATAATAATACGGCACACGCTGTCCTCTAATGAGTAGAAAAACCAAAGGCGTGCCCCGAACCAAGGGTCAAGTCAAAAGTTAAAAGCTGGCCCAAGAAGGTTCACTTCACTGTAGGGTTGGACCCGTTGAGTGTGCAATGTCACGAAGGCAACCCACGCGATACGATGGCACGTGGTGATGTCGGAAAATCTGACAGTTTGCTTCTCCCTCAGTGTTCCCGCTTTTTCAAAGTTACCGCCACACAGAAATCAAAGGCAGTAGGCGTAGCCGTAGGTCCATCTCCAGCTGAACTTCCCGAGCGTGCGAGGCTTTCTCCCCACGCGCCTCACAACTGTACGTAAGACAAGAATTAGAAGTAAAATTTAATGGCTTATGGGTAACTCAAGGAATTACAGTCAAATAGTCAATAATCAGTAACCCGAAATCCATTTGCACACTAAAATTGGCGAATTCCGCTGTCTTTTTTTTTTCTTACTTCAAAACGCGCCAATGATCGCGTGCAAGTCTCTGTCCGACACTCCTTCCCGTTCAGGCTCTCTAACGGAAAATCCGGAGGCTGACGAAGGACCCACTTTGAAATGATTGTTCATCAAACGCTATCTTGATGATTGAGTTTTTGACCCACCACTTCACTTAAGCCCACAGGCCACACGGCAATCACCTCTTCCTCGCCTCACACAAAAAGCCCATCCGCAATAAATAAATTATAAATTCCGTTCTTCCATGTTACATGTACTAACCCGACAATCAAAATCACAAGCAGTCCGCTTCACCTCTGATGTCGGCACAGATTGGCGACCAGTGTTCATATCATCACTACCGTCAAAAACAGCCATCTTAGTCTTACTATTTCCCATGCAAGATCAACGGTCCAGATCATAGAGAGGTGCAAACTTTCATATAGAGTTTCGCATCATTTTCTGCTCTGTCATTCATCATTCCACATTCTTCAGTTTTATAACTCACTATTTGACTGAACCACCCAGAAAACATTATAATAATATCGAACAAAAAGCGACAGGAAAAAGTGGCCAAAACCTCCATTATTTCTTCTCGTATCCACCACTTTTGAAGCAAAAAGGAGAGAGACAGTCTCACTGGCCACACAAGCAAAGTGAAAATGAGTATGGAAGAGAGGCCAGAGACGGAGCTAATATCCATTCCGGCAACGCCACGGGCATCAACACCGGAGATACTAACGCCGTCAGGTCAAAGATCGCCGAGGCCAGCATCCAAGGAGGCGAAATCGTCAACAGCATGGACTCCGACGTCGTTTATATCACCGAGGTTTCTGAGTCCCATCGGGACGCCAATGAAGAGGGTTTTGATCAACATGAAAGGTTATCTGGAGGAGGTTGGTCATCTGACGAAGCTCAACCCGCAGGATGCTTGGCTTCCCATAACAGAGTCACGTAATGGGAATGCTCACTACGCTGCGTTTCATAATCTGAACGCTGGTGTTGGGTTTCAAGCGCTTGTTCTCCCTGTGGCCTTCGCTTTTCTTGGCTGGTAAGTTTTGGCTTTTTACTTCTTTCCTTGCACAAGTTATTACATATTGCTTGTAGCAGAACTTCTTGCAAGAAAAAGAGAATAAAGCCAAAGACTTGAAGTACTGGTTGTTGAGGAGACAAAACACAAGTACTCAAAATGCATTGATAGCTCAAGATTCGCTGTTAAGAACTAACCTTTTTGAAGTTCTTGCATGTTTTCCTTATTTTTAACAAATTAATTAACAGCTTCCAGCTTCAAATTTGACGGCTTTAACAACATGCATATTTCCTTATCTTACAACCTTGAGCATCAAAAATATTACCTTTTCCAATTGAACGAGTTCGCTGTGTCTTCTTTCATCTCCCAAGTACGTTCTAACAGTTTACGATTTCTTTTTTTTTTTTTAATCTCAGTATTAAGGGTACAATAGTAGATTTTTTTTTTTAATTTAACTTTAATTTGGACAGTATCTCTCTGCCTTTGCCTTTACATGCTGTTCAGGGTATTTGACCACTAAAGTTTCTGGCTTGTGGGTCTACTAGTAATTTCGTTTTTAATTTGTAAATTAAATATACTTTGATCCAAATTAAACAACGGAACTGCCTTTGGTCAAGTCACTGCCATTCTTTATCTTTTGCTTTAACAAAGTTCAATTATTCTAGAAATCTTGGCAATGCCACATCTTTATAGGGGCCACTCATAATTTTGTTTTCTTTGTACAAGATCAATACATAGGGCCCATTATAATTTAATTATTACTTATCATGTTAGCTAGTGCCCAAAATTCAGATAACATCCAGATTTCAGCAATTGATAAACGTGAACAGAAATGCAAATGTTGTTATGTCTTCCATTATTTTTATTTATTCTTATTAACTTTTACCAAGTCAAATTGACCAAAAAAAAGTGTTTATTTAACTCAATTACTGTAAAGAATCCTATAGTTCTTTAGATGTAGATTAGCAAATGTTAGGTGGTTGATTGAATAAGCATCCTCATAACATTTGCTTGACTTCTATATGAGAAATTAACCAATATTTTAATTGATTTTTGACCTACACAAACGGGCCCTGGCACTGGTAAAGAAGAAATAGTTACCATAGTCTGTGCTTAAGGGAATAATATCTCTTGATTGGCTTGTTTTGCCTTCTGTGATGGTTTCTGTAGGAGCTGGGGTATTCTGTCCCTAACTATAGCCTACTGCTGGCAACTCTACACTTTGTGGGTTTTGGTTCAGTTGCATGAAGCTGTTCCGGGAAAGAGGTACAACAGATATGTGGAACTTGCAGAAGCAGCATTTGGTGAGAATAGATAGACTTATGCCCACTCCTTGAGTTCAAAGTTTAATACACCCTTCTGCATAGAATATAAATTTTGCTTGTAATTTTCAATAGCTATGAAGGTGTTAAAAAAAAGAAGAAAAAACGTTAGCCAGAAAGAAGAAAAGAAACAAATCAATAGCCAGAAAGAAGAAAAGAAACAAATCAAGTGACCATGTAAAAGATAAACTACGAAGCATGGTTTGATTTGGCCATTCCATGCACTTTCTGTTCCTTATTTTATCTCAAATTAGCGACATGCAACAGTTTCTGGATGTATACATGCTGTAATAGATTAATAAAGGAACTATGTTATTTGATTTGCAGGGGAAAGACTTGGTCTCTGGCTTGCTCTCTTCCCCACCGTTTATTTATCGGCAGGAACTGCGACAGCTTTGATTCTCATAGGAGGGGAGACCCTGAAACTATTCTTTCAGATAGTTTGCGGGCCTCTCTGCTCTTCAAACCCTCTAACCACAGTTGAATGGTATCTGGTATTCACGTCTCTATGCATTGTTTTATCTCAGCTCCCGAATCTCAACTCAATTGCAGGGCTATCGCTAGTAGGGGCTATAACCGCAATCACTTACTCAACCATGGTGTGGGTGCTCTCAGTCAGCCAACAAAGGCCAAATTCAATCTCTTATGAGCCCCTTTCATTGCCATCCTCTGCAGCCTCTCTGTTTTCAGTTTTGAATGCACTTGGAATTATAGCATTCGCATTTAGAGGGCACAATTTAGTTTTGGAAATTCAGGTATATATCCACTTTGTGAAATTCAATTACATTTCAAGCTGGTACATTTGTACTAAAGGATTTCATTTGGTTTTCTCCAGGCAACAATGCCATCAACCTTTAAGCACCCCGCTCACGTGCCTATGTGGAGAGGAGCCAAAGTTGCGTATGTATTCATTGCTATGTGCCTGTTCCCTGTTGCCATTGGAGGCTTTTGGGCCTACGGAAATCTTGTAAGTTCACAAACTTGGCACTCTCCAATCATTTTAATGACTCGGCATGTGTGACTCCTTGAAGATACTAGGGAGAGTGGAAGTTATAGAAATATAGAAGTTTTAACTAGAATTTAAGAACCCCAGGTTGTATTAAACAAGAGGATATAATATAAATCTTATTATGTTACTGTCGATATAAATTCAATTTGATGGAACACGTAGTATCTATATGATTTTCCATGGACGCCAAGTTGTCCTATTGATTACTGGAATACCCTGGTTAAGATTTAATATTGTAAAAGTTAGTGTATTTCCCCTGTAATCCACTATTGCATGTATTCAATATATAACAAAGACTTACGTACATCACTTAGGTCTGTTTATTTTTTACTTTATTCTTATTATTCTTTCTTTTCTTGTATTAGATGCCTTCAGGAGGGATCCTCAATGCCTTATTTGCGTTTCACAGTCATGATATTCCAAGAGGACTTCTTGCCTTGACTTTTCTTCTAGTTGTATTCAATTGTTTAAGTAGCTTTCAGATATACTCGATGCCCGTCTTCGACAGCTTTGAAGCTAGCTACACTAGCCGTACAAACCGGCCCTGCTCGATATGGGTTCGGTCTGGTTTTCGGGTTTTTTATGGATTTGTCAATTTCTTCATAGGTGTGGCACTTCCTTTTCTCTCCAGCCTCGCTGGTCTGTTAGGAGGACTCACTCTTCCAGTCACATTTGCTTACCCTTGCTTCATGTGGGTTCTCATTAAAAAGCCTACCAAGTACAGCTTCAATTGGTACTTCAACTGGATCCTTGGTTGGCTGGGTGTGGCTTTTAGCTTGGCCTTCTCCATTGGGGGTATTTGGAGTATGGTGAACAATGGTCTTAAGTTGAAATTCTTCAAGCCCAATTAAAAACAAGATGAAATCAAGCAGCTAAAAGGGTGTTGAAAACTCTGTAAAACTTATGGAGAATGATTGTATTTGTTGTTTTTGCTGAGGATTCAAATTCGTGTATGCATATGATATGATAATGGTACGCAAGTTTCGAGTAAATTGTGCAATATTCCTCTTTCATGGGCAACTTCTCTTCTCCTGGAGTCCTATTAATCGTTACTGTCTAATCTAGTAATGAAAAGAAATGTGGAACGTATATATGGTTGGGATTGTGAATTGAACAACTCATTTCTACGAAACTGTACCTTGAATTGAGCTGCAATTTTGTCTATGAATGCCTCCAGATGCATAATCTTCTCAGTTAATATAAGTTGGTGCTCTCTCTCTCACTTTGTTAGTTTTTGTTAAACACTGATTGTAATGATAGTCGCTTGAATTTCACTCGTGTTATTTGAGTAGCAATATCACTGTCATCAGGAGTTCACCAAAAAAACCTCCAGATCACTCCTGGTTTCCACTCGATGTATGCTGCCTATGCACGCACGTTAGCTTAATATTTGACCAAAAAAGTAGATATGCGCCATGAACCCATCAACGTTAGGTAGTGATTTCTATCGCATGCGGACCCTGAAACGTTTCATTGTCATTATCCTTTCTGTAGAGCAGACAAACCTAATAATATGGGACATGAGTCACCATTCCAACTTTAATTTTCTTTCATACTGGGAACTGATAGTGGAGGGCAGGGAAGCACTGATGTTATACTCACCTAAAAAGGTTAATATACATGCATAGTATGCATGACTTCTGTTTCTATATATATAGTTGGGTTATGGAATTGTGTGGCCTTTATATTATTATCCAAACTGATCTAGCTACAAGTTGATTTGTTGTCGCCCTCAGTTACCAGAAACTGGTAGAAGGGCTCTCTATTTGTCCAGCCTTGGTGCTTTTAAATTTTGGTTCGGATTTAGCAGAAGTGATAAAATGTACATCATCTAAACAATCTTCCAAGAGGATATTGTTTCCTTAGAAGGGGAGACGTTGGAATATGGAGCACTTTTGAAGTCTTAGTGGAGATACATGGTGGCACAGGCAGAACTCAGAAGAGAGATGAGTATGTTGGGGCCTGGCGGGAGGTAGGGTCAATCACCACCCTAATATAAATGATGATGCATCCAGTTGACAATATAGCTTATTCATATCTTCCCCATTGTCAATAAGCCATACATTTAATGCATTTTAGGATGATACAAGGCTGATGCACTTTAGACTATATATAGTGTTCAGGTGTCATCTTCTAAGGACAGAATAGAAATGATTCAGGGCATCATTGAAACAACAACCGACCGAATAATTTCTCATCCTCACTCTTCCATGGGTTGAAACACCACGGTCCACTTCTTTTCTATTGCCAGTCCAAAGTGCATAGAAACATTTGTTTCAATATCAGGGTCACACAATCATGTCCGCGCATGCAATTGACGACTAAAGATGACTCCAATTAGCACTCATCAATTATCATATTACAAGTCATGAGATGCATTGAATTGTTGCCCTGCCAGTGAATGTGGATGACGCTGCACTTTCATTTCAAGAAAATTCTCCCCCATGCCTTGCCGTTCAGGTCTCAATCTTTTATTCTAACTAGAAGTATTCAAAACCCACCTGGCTGCATGATCAGAGAAAAATCAGTTGGAAGAAACTATTACAACGAAGTTGATCTTGCAACATCATACGTATGTTCGTTTTTTAACTTTCAACCATCAGTGTACCCATTTTTTTACTAGAACTGGCCATTATGAACTAGGATTAATTTCACTTAATGAAAAATTTATAATCAAATCCTACAATCAACTTCTCACAACTTCTCACAACAACTTGAAACTAACAAAAATTTATTAAAAAAAATAAAAATAAAGTTATATCATCAATAAAATTTTACCAACTAAAATAATAAAAGAAGTTGATTATAAATAAATTATAAATATAATATTATTTTAATTTTATATAATCCAATTTGATGCTATACATAATCGAGAGAGACTAATATTAGGACCTAATTTTTAAGATTGAATAAATAATTATTGTTCAAGATTAATAGCTACCTTTTTAATCATAAATATTTAGTGAAATTCTATTATATTCTATCGATCGGTCATCAATTATTTATAACATTTTTGCTCTTGCTTCAACTACCTTCAAATGCGGTCAATTTATGATTCTTTAAACTCCTAAGTAGCATTGACGGGGCCCGGGGGTAGGCTAGGGTGGAGTGAACAGTGTTGTTCAGACATAGAACCAAACTCCACCCTCAATCAGAAACAACAAAGAAAGCAAACTGTTGATAATAGTTTGGCTGGATCTGATCACATTGGGCGCAACCAAACATCCTGTTTGGTGAATTAAAAACAGTTGTTGCGTACTCGATATCCATCCAAGTGTGCAGATATTCCTGGAAATCGAAACTGAAAATTCGTGCATTTACCAGATTGTTCTACAGGATATATTAACAAAATTTATTGTTATCAAGAAAATCTCTTACAGGGAGAGCAGTTAACGAGCAACTGCTGAGAAGGCTAAATCCTAATTAATTCAAATAAAAAAGATTGAGCTTATATAAAACTTGTTAAAACTGTCCTTTTAGCTCAATTTTCTTCCACCGAAGACTTACAGAGCCATGCATGAGAACAAAACCCTAAAGCAGAGACACCACCATACATAGCGAGTAAGCATCCCCCAACCCACAAAAAAAAAAAAAAAAAAAAAGAAAGACTTCAAGTCTCGCTTGACTGAAGTCACATTGGACATTTCTATTATGTTATATATAGCCTATGATCCTAAAACGACAACCAGAGCCCCGTCACTACTCAAAACCAACCCCATAAACAAAGAAGATTAAAAAGAAAGAAAGGCTAGAAATTTCTGGATTTCCTTTCATTTGAAACGAGAAAGCAAAGACCTCTAATTATTTCAAAGCCTGCCCTGGCGTGGAAATGGCGAGACCAGACCAAGCAAAGCAATCTTCACCACCAAGTGGAGCACTGCCACCTTCATCGTCAGTCATCATCTGCCAAGTGTTGCACCCAGAAGTAGCGGTACCTACTACACCACCGAGACTGTTAGTTCCATTAACATCAGAGTAACCAGCTCCAGGAATTCCCCAAAATCTTGTACCAAAACCTAGCTCCAACTCTTCAAAACCCGATCCGATGTTATAGCCATTAAACCCTCCCAGGCCTAGTAAGTTCTGCCCTTGCGCGTTGTTCAACATCGCAGTAAAGTTTCCACTCACGGGCACATTCTCATTCAGGTTCATATCGGATGGTGTTGAAGCTGGAAGAGTTTCAGGTTTAACGGAAGGCAGAACCGAAACAGGGTTGGCGGATACAGGAAGGGGTTCGTGGGTCACAGTGCAGGAAGACGAGGACGAATTGGCGGAAGCAGCAGCAGAAGAAGAAGAAGAAGAGCGTGTGCGCTTAGAGTTTTTGCGGGTTCCGCCACCAACGGGAACGTTGCGTAGGGTCCCACCATGGGTCCAGTAACGGCGGCAGGCCTTGCAGAAGTGGCGTGGCTGAGAGAGATTGTAGTTGTTGTAGTAGCAGAACTTGGTGCTGGTTGAGTCGCACCTTGGGCAGGGGAGTGACTCAGATAGCTTTGGAGGTGGGTGGGCGCTCATGGGGTTCTGGGATCGAGCCGCTTTTCGCTCACTAACATCAGTAGGCATTTTGAGATGTGTTGGTGAATAGAAGAGAAGAGACAGGTAAAGTTGGAAAAGAAGAGAAATTGAGAGAGAATGAAGAAGTAGAGAGAGTTGTCTTTGGGACAAGTGTGCAAGATTTCTCTTCTTATTTCTTAAATAGTAGTAGTGAAGAGACACTAACCCAGTTGAATATTATATTATATTCATATAACAAAGGATAAGCTAAGCTGGGTCCGACACCGACAACTAACAAGAGGTGGTGGATTTTGTACGACGTTTACAATTGGCTGGGCTCTGTGTGCCTGTTTCGTGGCTGTGCCTCATGTGTTAACTAACTAGACAGCACTATGGTAATTGGAAGCATGAAATCTACGTGCTTGTGAAAGAGCCATTAAATAATCAAATGAACGTTATTACTCTTCTATAAAATCTTGCAAGACAAAACAAAGCCTTGATCGTTACAAGGACTATACATTTATTGATCTTAGGAATTGATAATGTGTGATTTGATTGAATGAAAGACGAAGACCATTCATCCTGACTAGCTGCTTTACCTACAAAATTACGTGAAGGGGTAATGGTCAGATGAGGTTCAGGTTCAGCCCTTTTCTCCAAAATTTTAAGCCAGCTTTACTAACCGTCAAAAATGGAGAGAGAGAGAGAGAGAGAGAGAGAGAGTGCATGTTTTTGTTATGAAATGAAATTGGATTGAAGAGGACCGACAACATCATTTATGTCGGGCAGCGTGGGAAGCAATAATTGGGTTGCCTGCTATCACCTATCTTACGAGGCTCAGTGGGCAGTGGCTGTGGCCTCCCTATTCCCCTCTTCTCCCCTTTGCACACCAGAGATTCTCTCTCGTACCACTCACCTACTGAACTTGTCTGTCGCCGGATTTCTCGGCCTTTGCTTGTTATCTCTGCGTCACTGTTTAATATTGCAAGGTACCATCTATAATCTTCTATATCCGTAACATATGTATGCTATTAAATGCAACTAATGTATATATGTTTATTTCTAATTTTCTATACTGACAATACTATTCTTTATTATTATTATCATTATTATTTTTCCTGTTGTTGTGTGTATATTAACGTAGTATTGCAAAACCTTGTGTTGTAATTTTTATGTATTCACAGAAGGAACTTGTAGATTGAGAGAAATGGAGAGAAAAGTGGGGTGGCTTAACCGGGGACTTGTTCCGTTTCTGAGTTCTGACTCTTGTGTTGCAGTAGGGGACTGCACTCACTGCAGGCACTGCAAGCAGACAGACGAGAGGCTCAATTCTGAAATAATTGACCATTGATGCAACGCGTGGCAGTCACACAGATGTCGTTCTGTAAACAGCTAGCCTAGCACGCAAGCGGCTCCAGCCGAAGAACGTCTCTGTGTATCCCAGATTCTCTCTCCTCTGTCTCTTTCAATTTTTTGACGGACCCTGACTAGAAGCAACTAAGCAAGGATACCTTCTCTCGAATTTGTCCCCTTTTTTTCATTTTGTTTGCAGCCCGGACCTCAGCAGCAAATTGGATTTGAGAATCGTAGAATCGTAATTCCAATGACATAGACAACACAGTCACAGATTTGTCCAATTGCTTCCGGATTCCAGGTTAACTGTGCGATGAGATAAAATTTTCCATCATAACAACAAAAGCATATTTGAGAGCAACCAATTTGGTAAGAATAATACCCTTTTAACCAGGTGGAGCCAAGTTGGTTACAATCTTATCATTCCAATTAATGAATTTAATTGTATATTATGATTCTATTCCACATATATATTAACTTCCAGGAGAAGGATTGACAATGCGTGACTTGGATTTTTGTTTTTCTTTCTTCGGTGCTGCACAACTCTAGTCTGAGCTACAGAATAAACACTGGCCCCCACAGATAGAGCAGAATGTCAATCACAAATCACTCTGATGCGTTAAGAAAAAATTGGTCAGCCATGCCGGTGGGACGGTTTGACTAATTGACTCTGTGGCTGGGGTCCACAATGATGTGGCCATCAGTATCAGTGCCACTATTTTCACAACACAGCAAACTTGCGGTGTGAATATGGCAACCATGAGTCCATGACTACTGTGGAACAGAGACTTCTTTTCAGGGCGTTGACTGCTTACATTACTTATAGATGTAAATTACTGATTCACGCCACTCATTTACCAAATTAAATGAGCTAGGATAAGTAGCTTTTTAGTAAGAAACAAAATACCCTTTAATTCAAATCGATCTTAGTTTCAATGGATGTCAGGCTTGGCCTTTGCTATTGAATGTAGCATTTCTAACATGTCAATTTTGAATATAGTATCAAGAAATCAAGACCGCGTTCAGTAGCAAGTAATCAGACGATGCAGAATAAAATGATTTGCCATGATTCAAACAGGAAATAAGCATTTTCATTGTTACACCAACCATGGATGTCAATTTAGATGAAACCATAAGTAGCCAAAATTCGAAACTAGTTTTAGACTCCACACCTTATCGCCAAAACTGGCTTTAGTACTTACAAGGTTAACAAGGCAGATGAACAGAAAGGACGATGAGGGTGTTCCTCTGTTCTAGTTTCTAGGCTTTATGATAACATGCAGTGGACGGAGTTTGCAATTAGTGAGTCCAACAGTATCAACATCATCTTGCTCACCATCTCTCAATCTCCACTGGAATTCCTGTATGAACCTGCCTATTGATGTGCAAGCTATCAACATTGCCTGAAGAGAACCTGCACACGCCCTCTTTCCCGATCCAAAGGCCATTGTCTTGTACAAATCCGCAGGATCGTATTTGCTGTCAAGAAATCTTTCAGGCTTCCACTCATCAGGGTTTTCCCACTGTTTCTTGTCCATGTTACACCCGTAAATATTTATGGCAATCTATTCAATATAACTTAAGATTAATATTGCTCACAATTCATAGTTCAATACAAGTAAAAGAAACAGAATATTTCATTGGAAAGCTGACCAACCTCACTTCCGGCAGGAATAAAGTATCCTCCTATCTGTGTATCTTCATGAGCATAACGCAGAGGAATTACTGGAACTGGACTATGCCTCCTTAGTGTTTCATGGAAAATAGCACTCAAGTAAGGAATCTGTGCTAGGTGTTCCTCCCTAAACTTGTTAGATCCACATACGGTTTGGATTTCCTGGAAAAGACGATCCTGTAGTATAAAGAAGGAATTAATATGTGCCCAATTAAATTCTATAGAAAAAATCTCACAAGTAATTGAATAACCTGGCGGGCCGGATTCCTGGCAAGTTCATACATTGCCCATTCTGTTGTAACCAACGTAGTATCTGATGTCTCAATAATTGTCTCCCAGAGTAACATACTAATTTGATGCTCAGTGAGTGTTTTTGCTTCAGATAACAAGAAATCGATATAACAATTCCGTTCCTGTTTAGATTCAACCAAGTTGCAATAGTGAGATACATTAAAGAAAAAAGAAAACCCCAGTTTTTAGACAAGACTAACACCTCTCCTGAAGCAATTCGTTTTTTCTCCTCCCTGATCAGGGCCTTCATCACAGCTTGCCTTCGGGAATCCACTCCTTTAATTTTCATTTCTATCCCCTTATTAGGAATCCATTTAAGATATGGGAAGAAATCTCTCCAATCGACCTCAATTGCACCCTCCATTAGGTCACTCACTAAAGTTTTAAATATTTCCTCTCTTGACAAAGTGGTGCCAAGCTCATTCACATAGATTGATTCCACATTCCTTCCAAGAGCCTGAAAATTCCATTTTCCACCACCCCAAACAAGAAAGTCGCAAGTTTTAACCACTTTACTCATAAAAAGATTAAAAATAGATTTCCAATTTAAATGAATCAACTCACTTGTTTTAATGCGATTCCAAAAAGTTCAGTCTCGAATATTTTTCTGAAATTCACAGCTTGAAGAGGACAATTCTTGAAATGATCGTGCAATTGGTTCAACATATTTTCCATCATGGTGCATCTATGGCTTATATGCCGCTTCTGAATGTTACAAAGACAATGCCCAACTTTAGTTTTACCAACAGAGATAATATAACATGTCAACCTAAAAAAAAAAGGCATAAAAAGTTTAGTTGCAAACCTGAGCATTTGCACCCAATATATTCGTTAGGATAAATCGTTTTGCCATCTTGTGAAATTCATCATAATCACTTGTTGCAACCATACATTTATCTGAGGTGAGAATCTTTAGGGCATTTGATAGCTTCCGAGTTGAAATGGATGAATATCTGGTCACCATGGCCTGAAACAAGCAAGAAATTTAAACTGAAGACCATTTGTATCATTGAGCATTTTTCTATATATGACAAAAACATGATGATTAATAAAAGGAATAGACACTCTAGTGATAAAAAATTATAATGATCGACTTTGTGATTCTAGTTTCTGGGTCTTTCCAGTTCACTCACAACCAGTTGAGAAGAACCGAGTGTCCTACATATTCAAGCACCTGATCATAAAATAGGCTTGGGAATCGGTTTCAAGCTAGTATAGCATGATTAAGAAGTTTATAAGCTCTTTTTTAATAATCTGGAGTTAGGAAATATTGTTCTTTGGCATTGAGTATCAGAAAATATTAGAGTTACAGCCGCTACAGACAAAACTCTCATGCGAGCACACACGAAAAGGTCCTTAAAGGTAGCTCAACCCAAAGCTTCAGAAGGATAAATATAGGCGAAGACAATTTTTATCCTAAACGAAGAGATTCAGGCAGCCCAATCCAAATCCAACTGATTTGTGAAGCTCATACAACTTTTGGTTAATTTGCAATGTGCTGTATGACAGCAGCACAGACAGACAGATATCAAACAATATTATTCGACTTATGGCTGTCTTAAATATGATAAACAATGTGAAATAGTTCACCAAATCGCAGAGCTGTCCCCCTATGTACTTGAATAAGTGAGCCAATTTTTGGCACAAAATGATCATAATGTTAATAAGAGATAGGTCTGATTAGAAGTTAAGAAGAGAGCAGTGAATCGTTATTGCACAGTGGAGTGAAGCTGTAATATATCTCAAAGGTGAAATTGGCAGAGTCAGTGAAGAGAAAACGATACGAAGTTCACCTCTTTAGCAACATCAGTAGAATTAAGAACAATAACTCTGGAGGCTCCGGTTCTGATAGAATAAATTGGTCCATATGTCTCTGCCCACCTTGTGAATGTCATGTGTGGTTTCTTCTCTTTCAACTGCAGCAAATTCCCTATCAGTGGTAGCCCTGGAACCTCTGTTCAATCCACCAACAAGTTGATCATTCAATTCATGCATCAAAAGCCCCCATGAACATAAAATTCAAAACTTCATTGCCAACTGAACAAGATTAAAACTTTAACAGACCAACAAAACCCAGTACAAAATATCACCAAACGTTTTTCTATTGAAATAAAAAACAGTATATAATACCTGGGACAGGTGGAAGATTGGCAGACTCCATCTTCTTTGTGGAGGATAATTTTACGGTAAAGAACAAGAAAAGCAACAAAGAGAGACTACCTAGAGCAAAGGTTGTGGCAAAGGGCACAGCTAGAAATGCTTCCATGATGTGTCCCATGGTGGCCATTGCTTTTATGCAGTGAAATGATTCTCCTCACAACGACTCAGAATAATTTCTAATAGCAACAAACAATGCGATTAGTGATTAGTTTTAAGGTAGTCACAAAAGCTTACAAACTGTGTTGCAGGTAGTGATTTAACTTGTATGGAAGGAAAATATTATACAATTACGCATTGGTAAAGTACAGTAAGCTTGTCTGGCTCCTGTCAAGATGGATGAATCACACGAGTAATGTCATCAGATGAGCCATGGGCCATGCTTGTGAGGCCTTTTGCGTTGCTGTAAATGCTGTTAGGCTGAGAAGTTTATTGCAGTGGATTCTCTTTTGGCTTTTAGCTATTTGGGATTTTGCAATTGCATCTGAGCGCATGGGGCCAATCAAAGCATGGTCAATAGTGACAACACGCAGGATTGAGAATTTGAGATTGAGATTATGACTAGGAATCAACATGCTTCAGATACTGTTCGGATAGAGAAAGTTAGAATTGGATTTTTTCTTCAAAAATTGCAACCTAAAGAAACCAACTTTAAATCGTTTTCATAGTTTTTAGAAATAAAAACTGTAACACATATTACCAACAATATGACGTAGAGCAGCTAAAACCATTGAGATGAGGGTGGATTTCGCTTCATTTAAACAATTTTTTTTTTTAACTTCTAAAGGAAGTTTGATAACCAAACTATAGAGGTTCGATCAAAGCAAATTACACCTTATTATGTAAGTGTGAGTGGTTAAAAAAGTAATTGTCAATGAGTTGCTACACATGAAATCAAGTTGTACAATCAAATTCATAAAATCTGATTTAACACAAATTTTTTTAGTGAGTACAAATGAAAATTAAATTTAAAAAATTTTAATAAATAAAATATAATTCATTTATCAAAATGATTTTATTTCAAATCAAGTTATATAAGTTACAATATATATGCTAGTTATATGTGTAAGATTATTGAATTATTAATATCGTATATGAAACCCACCCGACAACAACAGTAATGTTCAATTAAATTGTTACTAAAAACATTATCAAATGAATATAATAAATAGTACTTACACGAGATAATGTTAATTTTTAACAAAGTTATTTAAAAAAATTAATTTCTACTTGATCGTTTTAATTTGATAAATTTAATTATTTTGGCACATGTAATACTTGGTCTGACATATGAACGTGTCGCGTGTCGGGAATGGGAGATTTATAATTAATTCACGTGCATGGTCACGCCCATGCAAAATAATTCGCAAAAACTATTAGGACTTTTTTTTTCTTGGCACGGTTGGTATTAATAAATAATTGTACCCGAATCTCCAAAACCTAGATTCTTCTTTCTAATCGTACAATACAAACAAGAATATATATTAATCATACACATGTAGTCAATTACTGGTAGGTTCTATCTTTAATGATATGTATGTAAGTTCTATAGGGTAAGTTTATTATATATATAAAAGAATGATATTTTTAATACAAAATTTCAATTATTTAACTTTTATTAATTTAATAATTAAGATTTAAATTCAATAAAGTACATGTCATAACAAAACAAGTTGGATGTTTACTATGCATGCATGCACATATAATTAAATAACTAAATAAGCAGTGAAATGAGGTTAATTTTGTATTAGTTAAAACTTAAAAGAACTTGAACAAGAAAAGGATGGGATATTAAAGGGGCTTGACAAACAGCATTAATTAGTTTTAAATATTGGCAATTAATACATTACATTACAAGCTAATGAAAGCAGTTAATTAGAAGAGAAATACTAATTAATACATAACTTATCACTCTGATTATCAAATTTACATTTTAACTGAAGGGTATTGTTGCCACGAACACTTACTAATAGAGCATTTCATGAATTATAAGCTACGTACGGACTAAGCAAAGTCGATATATGCTAAGACATTGTAAAACTACGTAGAAAAAAATTTAGAGAATAGAAACGAGTTGAAGACGACACGCCGTCTAGTATCCTGGAACTATTGGTGGAGGCGGTGACGCATAATTAAAGCCTATGTAAGGTGGAAGAACAAAATCTTCTTTTGGTGGTGGCAGGGACTGAACAGGAGGAGGAGGAGAAAGTGAAGGAGATGGGGATGGTGGTGGAGGTGATTTAAGTGGCGGAGGTGGGGAGTGGACTGGCACTGGTGGTGGGGGAGAGTGTAGTTGTGGAGGTGGTGGGGAGTGGACGGGGGGTGGTGGAGAGTGAACTGGAGGAGGTGGAGACTGGACTGGTGGTGGAGGTGAATGCATGGGAGGTTTTGGGGGCTGAACTTGTCGAGGAGGTGGAGAGTAAACTGGTGGTGGAGGTGAATGCACGGGAGGTGGTGGGGAGAGAACTAGTTGAGGGGGTGGAGAGTGCACTTGTGGTGGAGGTGAATGTATGGGAGGTGGTGGGGAGTTAACTGGTCGAGGGGCTGGAGATTGAACTTTTGGTGGAAGTGAATGCATGGGAGGTGGTGAGGAGTTAACTGGTCGAGGGGCTGGAGATTGAACTTTTGGTGGAGGTGAATGCAAGGGAGGTGGTGGGGAGTTAACTGGTCGAGGGCTTGGAGATTGAACTTGTGGTGGAGGTGAATGAACGGGAGGTGGTGGGGAGTGAACCAGTCGAGGAGGTGGAGATTGAACTTGTGGCGGAGGTGAATGAACAGGAGGTGGTGGGGAGTGAACCAGTCGAGGAGGTGGAGAGTAAACTTGTCGAGGTGGTGGTGATTGGACTGGAGGAGGTGGAGAGTGTACTGGAGGTGGTGGTGATTGGACTGGAGGAGGCCGTGGAGAGTGTGTTGGAGGGGGTGGTGAGTGGACTGGAGGAGGAGGTGGGGACACAGGCGTTGGTGCTGGTTGGGGAGCCCATGCCTTTGAGGTTTTTGGAGGTTGTGGTTTAGGTGATTGTGGCTTTGGTGTTGGTTTTGGTTTTGGAGCCTGCCACTTTGGTGGATGTGATGGTGTTGGTTGCGGCTTTGGCTTTGGTTTTGGAGGATCTTTCTTCTCAACCGGAGTACTCGAACCGCATTTTGCCTTGCTACAATCCACAGGTTTGCTCACCACCGGATGGCATGTTTTTGAAGGCTTTTGTTTTGGTCTATCTGGTAAGCAATTGTTTGTATCATCAAACACGACATCTTTCCTCTTTAGTGGCTCACATGCCTTTGCCTCACCATTGAAGTAGTTGTACGAGAATGTGAAGTTTGTCAACTTAGGCAAGCGACACATGTTCTCAGGGACAAAACCTGTAAGCATGTTATGGGAAACATCCAAAAGCTCAATCTTGTTGAGGCCTTTGAAGGTCTGATGTAATATGCCACTCAATGAGTTTGAGGCAACATCCAGGACTCGTAGATTTCCAAGTTTCCCAAGCTCAGTTGGCAAGCAACCTGCGAGCGTGTTGTTGGATAAAATGATCTCACTTAAAGTGTTTCCCATATTGCCAATGCTGTTGGGAATGCAACCTGTAAGTTGGTTATTGGCAATCACCAAAGCAGAAGCTGGAGAGGATCCAAAAGTATCAGGAATAGAGGACTTGAATCGATTATTGTTCAAGAAAAGTGCATCCAACTCTTTCTTAAAGAGTTCAGGAGGCAATTCACCATCAAACTCATTGAACCTTATATCAAGGTACTTCAGGTTGGGCAAGGATAGAACAACTTTTGGGAACGGACCAACAAAGCGGTTGTTGCTAAGATCAAGCTCATGGAGAAGCGTAAGCTTTGAAAAACTCCTGGGAACTATCCCACAAAATCTATTGGAGTTGACGTGCAAAAGAGCAATATCAGACAATAGACCCAACTCTGCTGGAAGAAAGGCGGCAATGTCAGCATCGTTAAGATCAACACCCGCAACAACAGTTTGTGTATGATCGTCAAGAGCTTGTGCACAGAAAACACCATTGTATTCACAGACATTAGGCCCAACCCAATTTCCTGTCGTGTTAAATGGGTCCGAATAAATGGCTTTTTTCCATGCTTGGAGTGCAATGAAGGCCCGCCTAAGTCTAGGATTAGGAAAAGTCAGGTTAATTTTAACATTGTTTTCATAATCGTCAGGCAAATCAGCATTTTCAGGACGGGTTAGGAGTTGACGACGAGCAATATAGGAGACTTCGGCATCGGATAATGCTGAGGAGATAGCTAAGAAAGAAGAGAATAGGAGAGAAAGCACTAAAAAGCAGCCCGAGGCCTGCATTTTGTGAAGTAGCAGCATGCCACACATCCACCTTGGAGACCCAAGGCTGCCTAGCCTAGATGAGTTAAATTAAGAGGCTGAATAATTGATATTAGGTTGTATTAGTGGACACAACCAGTGGACTTGCAATATATTTGAGAGGCGAGCATCAATCTCTCCAATTTTAGCCTCAATCTTGTTACACTTTGATGGTAGCTAAAACTATGGAAATAACATGGTTACACGTTACCCTAATTCACATATATAACGGTTTTTAATGGTAAAATAAGCGAAGACCAAGTCCACCCTTCAAACAAAAAAGGAAAGGATATCCATTACCATGAATCCATGCCATCTCGGTTTTTATACCAGAAAGGTGAAAACGATGTCGCATGTCGCATCTAAACGCCTCTATGATTTGGGTTTTTGGGCAGCCACAGCCCAAACCAAGCCCATCATTGCCCTAAAAATGTAAGGCAATAAATAATTGGGTCAATACTGACCTAAATGGCTTCTGGAAAACAAGCGTCACAGCCAGCCACACAGCATTAAACAGTTCGCCTCCTTTCTGCCTCTGGGTTTGGACAACTTGTCGTTCAAATTAGAGATAACTAAACGACTTACCATTTCTAGTCCAGAAAATCAAATGACATGTCATAATGTTGTTAAAAGTTAGTACACCATAATTGTCTGATTAGTATATTAAAATAGGGAAATCTAAATTACCTCAATCAGGATGCAAAGTAGTCTGGTGACAAGCCATTGACATTCGGAGAAAATGTTTGCATTAATTTGCGATATTTTGTGTCTCTTGAGTTGTGCATCAACCGCATCTTTCAATTTTTAAAGCACGTATGTTATATGGCGATTGAACCAGCCAACAATAGGGTTTTTGAAATGGAAAAAAAATAGTTATTTAAATTGGGAAAGTGTACGGGGTCAGCTAGCTAGCTAGGGTTTTAATAATTGTGCAATGAGCTAGTGGCAGCGGGCTCTTTCTAGTATTTTCATGAAGGATATTGTCACAAGTAGAGCATAGTTTGGTTCAGCAAATGGCCAAAAAACCTTTCATGTTGTTCAGCAGCCATAGCAAATATTATTGCAATTAAGAAAAGACACCGCCCCCATGACTGTCTGTCTGTCTCGTCTTGAAAACTAAACATATATTTTAACCTTTAATTTTGTAGTAACCCCACTAACTTAGATATTGATGAACTTTATATATTATTAAATATTAAATTTGATATCATAAAGGAAAGTTATTCAACTAAAATTGAAAGCAAAAAGCATCATAAGCAAGATCCATCTATATCTCTTCAAAAAGACCCTCCCCCCTACTCAATTACTTACACATATAAGAAAAATGATATTTAGTCATGACTTGCACCTACCATATGCATGATAGTGATAGTCTTGTTACCCTAAATTTGTATTGATCCGATTAAAGGCCACAAGCTCGCCAAGTGAGGAACAGCAGTGAAGACATGAAGCATCGGGGTCCGAGCCATGGCACTTTGATGCAACTACAAGATGACCCACATGGGATAAGAAGCCCAAAATTAGTTCTCGTTTATGGCACCCCAGTGGCACGTTCCATTATACATGCACATGCATTATCAATCATGCTTTGATGATGCATCGTCACCCTATACATCATTGTTTAAGTAATGAGTATATCATTTTAATTTAGATCATTTAATATCGATGCGTGGAAGAATTCCAGATTATTTTATTGTAAACATGATATGCAAAGATGATGTAAAAATTTTAGGTAATCTCTTGTTGGTTTTGTGAGTTTAGATTTGTAATCATGCAATATTGATTTAGTGCTACTTTTGATTAAAAAGAAAATTTGATTGGGAAGATAGCTTTTCTATTATTAGTTAAAGATATGTAATAGAATTTAAAAGGTATTTATTGGATGTCTCTTGGTCCTTAAAGTCAGAAGCAATATAGAAATCAAATAAACATGTTAAATGAAAAAATGTTTGAAATAACAATATTATAAGTCTTGAAATGGCAAATACTACCAAACCAAGAAAAAAAAAATATTAAGCAAAACGAGAAGTAGACAAGAAAGATGCGTAACACAAAACAATACAAGGGTGTTTCTAAGTATAGGAAAGTCCAAATAAGAAAGTAATTAACAAAGGAATCTAATTTTGAGAATGACAAAACAGATTAGATGGGAGCCAAACAAACCCCAGAAATTCATTGTCAAACGACAACATATTGGGCAAATAAATTGATCATATCGAAATGGAACGGAGATGAAAAACCAGTCCATGAATCAAAGTGAAATTGTGCGTTTTTGATGTACTCACCGGTTACCGAACTGGCGAAACATAGGTCAACGCAGAAGCTCACATGGCTAGGCTAAACACCTCTTGGAACTTAGCAGCCTACAGCCACCAGATACCCAACCAATTGACTGAGCAAAATTAGTCAAACAAACTTGCATGTTTCACCCTTACTAGTTGTGACATGTGAGGAATTTTATGATTTTTTTCTTTTTAGCTTTAAGTCAGTTTGTCAATGGTCATAAGCCTCGCACCACAAAAAGTTAAAGAAAGCCCACCAAGAATGATGCTTTTGGACCTACAAACAAGCGAAAAATTGAATTTTTCTCAAAAACTTATATTGGAATCCAAAGCAATAGAATTTTACTACATTGGCCTGCACTCGACACTCTTTATGTCCCTGTGGTGCTACCACTACCAAAATCAAATTATGGGATCACGAAATGCAATTGTTCGGAACATAATTATCGAATTTATTAGTTTCAAGCAATTAATTATAATAAGAGGTGTTTCGGTTGATCAATTTGAAGCAATCTTCACGTGAGTTGACAAATTTTTCCATGATGACAGCTCGATCCAAACATGCATCCACGAGACTAGTGCATGCTGCACATTTCAGTCGTGTATCTCAACTTATTGCTTCCAGTTGCGTCTCTGCTTCGCAATTTCTTCGTGCACACACAATAACAATGTAATTGACATTAATGCTTACACTATTCCATTACTCTAGCTATCACTTGAATATAATATTACTCTACTTTTCCAAGGATGTCCTAGAACAATTACATTAAATGGAAATGATGCAAACAATATAAGGCTTGATAGATCGAGCAGGCGAGGCACCTCTTTTTCTTTTGTCAAAAATAAAAAATAAAAAATCTTGGACTCTAATACTGTATATCCGAAAGTACGTACTTAGTAGAAAAAGCCATGAATATATCTACGACAATTTACCAAGATCGTAGCAAAGAGAAGTCAAAAGATTTCGCCAGCGACTTTTCTCAGGAATATCTATAAGAATTGAGAAAAAAAGGGTAAAAAGCAAAGTAAAGTTAAAGTTAACCAATTTGTGCTGCTGCTTGCCCAGCGGGGACTTACGAATGAATAAGCTTTGGTCATAGCAAAAAATAAGTTGACAACGAAGGAGGACAAAATTGGGATTTCAAAAAGGTGGTGTAATAATGAGGAGAAAGGGAAGACAGCAGCATTCAATGCAACCATGTTTGTAATAACTGTGTAGTAAATGAGGAATTGATTGGTTGCAAAGGATTTCCTTTTGTTTCGTAGCTGCTTCACTCACTTTAACTAAACCAAACGGAGACCCTTGGATGGAAAATAGAGCGAGGGACATAGTAAAGTGGTTGGTAAGTGAGCAGTGATGGTAGGAGAGAAGTTGTTGAAGCTGTTTTGGCTCCCTGCTTCCTCTGTGTAAGTGGTTTCGACTGAGTGCTGTTGGATTTTGGATTTACAATTCTGTTCTTGGGTTTCAAGTTTCGTTTTTGTGGGCATTTTTGGTTGCCACTTTGCTTTAGTGGGTGTTTTATAGAGTAAATTTTGAAGCTTTGAATCTGGGTTTTGTATCTTTGGTGGGGTTGAGCGTTGGGAATCATTTAATTTTGTGAGGTGGTCAATGTGATAGTGTTGTTGGAATTTTAATTTTTGAATTGGGTTATTGAGGGCCCTTGAAGGATGCTAAAGCTGGGTTTTCTCTCTGATTGCGTTAAAGGTTGGATTCTAATCTTCCTTTGTTTTTTCTTTATCTTTTTTTTTTTTTTTAAAATCCCTTTCTCTTCTTTATGACCAGTTCACAATTTGATCTCTTTCTTTTATTGGTCTTAATTCAGGATTCTTTTTTTGTTGCTGTTTTGAATGTTTTAGGCACTATCATAAAGTAAAGTCTCCTCTTCAGTTGAGTACAGTACAGCCAAAGTTTGGAATGTCACTCAATCTGAAAATTTGACCACCTATCTGATTCAAAAAAGCAACCATTTGATTTCCGCAACAACTTTGATACCCCCTTTGCTTTTCATCTGGGTTTGAAATTTATTCTGTTTTCTTGGGGCGGTTCTTACTTCCTGCGTAGTACGTATCAGTCAGAGTCCGATTGGTTGCAGAGAGAGTACCATCATCTATGCATCTTTCACTATGGAAGCCAATAACTCACTGTGCAGCTCTGATCATGGACAAGAAAACCAGAAGGAGAAACCGTTCTGGTTTGACCGTCGACGTCAAGCAAAAGTCTTCTATCCTTCGGCAATTGCAAGAGCATAAGCTGAAGGAGGCTTTAGAGGAGGCATCCGAAGAAGGGTCCTTGGCGAAAACGCAGGACATTGATTCCGATTCACTGAACCAAGAAACGAGCTTTGGCCGATCGAGGTCTCTTGCTAGGCTTCATGCCCAGAAGGAGTTTCTGCGAGCAACTGCTCAAGCCGCAGACCGGATTTTTAGCTCAGAGGATTCCATTCCTGAGCTACGCGATGCGTTTTCAAAGTTCTTAACAATGTATCCCAAGTTTCAGTCTACTGAAAAGATTGACCAGTTGCGCTCAGACGAATATGGACATTTGTCTGAGTCTTTTGCCAAGGTATGCCTTGATTACTGTGGCTTTGGGCTGTTTTCTTACATTCAAACTCAGTTAAATTGGGAGTCATCCACATTCACTTTATCTGAGATTACTGCTAATTTGAGTAACCATGCTTTATATGGTGGTGCTGAGAAAGGTACTGCTGAACATGATATCAAGACTAGGATTATGGACCATTTGAATATACCTGAAAATGAATATGGACTTGTTTTTACTGTTAGTAGAGGGTCTGCATTTAAATTGCTTGCTGAATCATACCCGTTTGAGACAAATAGGCGGCTGTTAACCATGTTTGATCATGAAAGCCAGTCAGTCAATTGGATGGCTCAGAGTGCTAAAGAGAAAGGTGCTAAGGTGTATAGTGCATGGTTTAAATATCCCTCTTTGAAACTCTGCTCTAGGGAGCTTAGAAAGCAGATTTCAAGTAAGAAAAAGAAGAAGAAGGGTTCAGCAAATGGGCTGTTTGTGTTTCCTGTTCAGTCCCGAGTAAGTGGGGCCAAATATTCTTACCAGTGGATGGCACTTGCTCAGCAAAACAATTGGCATGTGTTGCTTGATGCTGGGGCATTGGGTCCGAAGGATATGGATTCATTAGGATTGTCTCTATTCCGGCCAGATTTTATAATCACTTCTTTTTACAGAGTTTTTGGGTCTGACCCTACTGGCTTTGGTTGCCTTTTGATCAAGAAATCTGTAATAGGCACCCTTCAGAATCAGTCTGGGCGTACTGGGTCTGGAATGGTAAAGATCATTCCTGTATATCCCCAGTATTTGAGTGATTCTGTGGATGGTCTTGATGCTTTGGCTGGTATTGAAGATGAGACTATCAATGGTAATGAAGAGTCAATGCCTGAAACGCATGGGGGGTCACAGATGCCCGCCTTTTCAGGTGTTTTTTCATCCAACCAAGTCAGGGATGTGTTTGAAATGGAGATGGATCAAGATAACAGCTCAGATAGGGATGGGGCAAGCACAATATTTGAGGAAGCTGAGAGTATTTCAGTTGGAGAGGTCATGAAAAGTCCAATCTTCAGTGAGGATGAGTCGTCAGACAACTCATACTGGATTGATTTAGGGCAGAGTCCATTTGGGCCTGACAATTCTGGCCAGTTGTCTAAGCAAAAAACAGGTTCACCCCGACCACCATCATGGTTTTCTGGGAAGAGAAACAATAAAAGGATCTCTCCTAAAGCAACATCAAAATTGTCCAAAAGCCCGGTGTATGATGACAGGAGGATTGACCTTACATTGCATGATGATCCTGTGCTATCTTTTGATGCAGCTGTGTTATCGGTGTCACATGACTTTGATCATGTTGGGGTGATCCCCGAGGAAGAAAAGTTTCCTGAAGCGGAAGTTGCCTCTGGAAATGGTGAAAAAAACACGCATTTCCAGCATGCTGGAGAGATTCTAGAAGAATCTGAAATCAGGAATGGGTCAGTGTTATCTGATTCTAAGTTAAGGTCTCCAATAAACGGGTTCACAACGAACAACCAGACTCTGGGTATACATGATTGCAAACTTGAGAATGCTCAAGTCTCTGAAATTTGCCCTGAGAGAGAAAGTGCTATAAGAAGAGAGACAGAGGGAGAATTTAGACTGTTGGGAAGGAGGGAAAGGGATAGATTTGGTGGTGGTAGATTTTTTGGTTTAGAGGAGAGTGATCGGGTGGCCAGCATGGACCGTAGGGTATCTTTTAGCATGGAAGACAACCGAAAAGAAAATTTGAGCCACTTGGAGCAAGGGGATATTTCCTTAACTACACTCGGTGAAGATGAGTGTATAAGCGACATGGAATATGTTGATGAAGAAGAGTGGGGTAGGAGGGAGCCTGAGATAGTTTGCCGGCATCTTGATCACATTAATATGTTGGGTCTCAACAAAACAACCATCAGACTGCGATATCTAATAAATTGGCTTGTCACCTCCTTGCTTCAACTCCGGTTACCAAGTTCAGGTGAAGATGTGGGAGTGCCTCTTGTACACATATATGGTCCTAAGATCAAATATGAAAGGGGTGCAGCTGTAGCCTTTAATGTGAAACAGACCAGTGGAGGACAAATAATTCATCCAGAAATTGTTCAAAAGTTGGCCGAGAAAAATGGTATATCTCTTGGGATTGGTATCCTTAGTCATATTCGGATGGTAGACAGCCCGAAACAGCCTTGCGGAGCATTTGAACTTGAAGATACAGCTTTGTGCAAGCCAATGGCTAATAGCCATGGGGATGGCAAAAATTCATTTTACCGAATTGAGGTTGTTACTGCCTCACTTGGTTTTTTAACCAACTTCGAAGATGTTTATAAGATTTGGGCTTTTGTGGCTAAGTTTCTTAATCCATCATTTAAAGAAGATTTACCAACTGTTCCAGAGGACTTGGAAACGTAGGACTGAGGGAAGCTTGTATGGATGTTTTTGTTTTTATTTTGACAAAAGATGGACCCCTCCGTTGCTTCTTGCAACTGACTTGAAGAAGAATATACTCACATTTATTACCTGAGTTAGATTCTTGGACTTTGGCTTTGGTTGTAGATGCTGAAGCGACAGGACTGCAAAAAGCAGGGTTTTGTGTGGTCTGTCCCTTTTGCTCTTGGAAGCGTCCCTTGTGAGCAGATAGATTTGTTTATTCTTGTTGAATGTAATTCGTATATTACTCATGCTTACTATCATGTAGAGTTTGCTTTGATATCTTATATCAGCTGAGGAAATTATTGGTTGAAATAGAATCAAAATGGTTTGTAGACTTCTTGCACTATTGAGATATACTCATTTTATTAGTGATGGTGTTCAAAGTTTTGTGTATGTTTAATTTTACTGTATTTTGCCTTAAGAATGTAGCAACAATTTGTGCTTGAGCTTGAATCATCTGAAGTTTAAGTTTTTAATTGAGAAACTACATGCTTGTTAATGACAAATTTGTACACAATTTAGTTTCTCCTCTTCTATGCAGAGTGAATGTGGTAGTGCAAACTTGATTTATATATTCAGAATTATTTTCTGGGATTTTTTTCGCTGCTGGTTCGGAGTCAGAGCCACAAGTATTTTGTCCGCAATGCATAGTTTTGGCTAGTTAAGAGAAGCTAATAGTTGTTAGGAGAGGATGCTGACTTTGCATTTGTCTTGAGTTATGCCAGTAGTTTTGTCCATTCTGGTTCTTATGGATAAATCTCTATCAGATTAATGACAGATCATGATCTACCAACAACTTTTAGAATCCCTTTCATTCTTTTACTGGACCTTTGGCTATGATTATGCTGTGTTCAAGGACATAATAAATGGTTGAAAATTGAGATCCATTTTATTAAAACCAAATCCTTGGTCTGATTCACAAAGAATTTGACATAGAATACCAAATAAATCTCTATGCAGTATTTTGCAAATCTAACCACCACTTTTTTATATCCCTCCTCAAAATCCATTCTGCCCCTTGAGAGTCAACCAATCTACATGTTTCATGAGGCAGCAGATGCATATAGATGAAATGAATTGAAACCATTGCCTTTTGACTTCCATCATTAAGGTTATATAGCAATGATTGTGGCTATTTAACGCTATAATCCCTTGAAGTAGGCCAAAGAAAAGAACATCATGGAAAAGGAAATCAATTGAAAACAGTTGAAAGAAATAAGTAATTTTCATGCATTAAGAGCATGTACAACTAACTCAGGAATATTGGAGTGGTCCCTTGAAATGTAATAAGTGTAATAGCTATGTTGTTTCCAAAAGAAGATGGCCAATAAACCTCCCACAGGAAAATAAAACCATAAGAAAACTGTCCAAATTCAGAATTTACCCCTTACCAAACTCAAAGAAAATCCAAATGCAAACAAACAGAACTTTAGATCTGTTTTCTGTTTAAGATAATGGAATTGCTCAAACTGCAGATTTATATGAGGAGAATTTTCCCTGAAAAAGTGGATGGATCCCACCTCGGTTGGAAGGCATAAATTGAGCCTCTGTTTTCGGGTTTTGGTTGGCAATGAAATTAAGTCTCATATGCGTGTTCTTGAACTGCTCACTTAAGTTGAATCTTGAATGCATATATTTATTATTATTATTATTATTATTTTTCAGAATAGTACGGGTAGAGAAACCTACACATGCTATACCAATTTGGAATTTTTTCATCAGTAAGTCAATCTGGTTCCTCAAATTGGGCTTCTTGTTTGTGAGAGGCCTACCCTTTTGATCCCTCTTTGGTGAAAGGCCTCGACTTTAATTGAACTTCAAATGGATAAGCATATTTTTCATACGTAAATGAGTAATGCTACTCATACAAATTTACGTATACAAACTGATGTGGTATACCTATGTGATCGCCACATCACCTATATTAATTAATGTCATTTATTATTAATATATATTTATCAAATCACTGTATTTATTTATCAAATCATATTATGCCACGTCAGTTTGTATGAGTGAGTTTGTATAAGTAGTTTGTAAGAGTAGCATTACTCTAAGTAAATAATGACCATACTGTCCAGTTCAACGATGTTGTTCGATGAGGATACCACCTAAATACTATGATGGTTCCAATTCGATATAGTTCAGTGATTAACATATTTTAAAGTTGATTAACAATTTTTTTGGGTATGACAAATTTTAATAACAATCCGATTTCTTTCACCTAAAATTCTATCAACCTCTTGACACTTACACATAATTCCATTTGACTACCATCAATTGATATTGATGTGAGAATTTTGATATATTAATGTAATTACTGGCATTTTTTATGTTAACTTAAATGATCAACCAATAATAAGAATGGAGGTCAGTGACATTTACCACCCTCAGTAACGAAACCAATATAATGTGAATTGTAAATTGTTATTGACTTTATTTCCGGATCCGAAAGCGTTTATGGTAGTGGCGTTATTGTTGAGAAGCAATTCCCTGAAATGAATATGAAATCACACTCTCAAAGCGACGGTCTCAGCGGTACTGACACTGACAAAGCCACCTCTAGCACGTGCCAATCTGACACACGTAGGGGCGTATCTTTGTGTAGGCTCCCGGCCCAGCCTAATTTTTGGAAGAAAAATCAATAGATTTTTAAAAGATCCTGAATTAATTTATATTTACCAAAATACCAAATAGATTTACACAAAAGCCACCTATTATTTACAAAACTTCCAACAACAACTTTATTTTTAATTTTCTCTCTTATTTTTTTTTTTCACAAAAGTTAGTATGTACTTTCCTCTATGCGGCCTTTTTTTTTTAATTACCAAACTTCTATTTTGTGGGTATTTTTATAAACAATTATCTATAAATTGAGATTTTACTTAATATTTTGATAAATGTGATTTTTTATTCTCCAATTTAATACTTAAATTGTTTAATAATATTATATCTATTTATAATATATTAATTTTAGTTAAATAATTATTATTTTCTAAAAATGTAAGAGACAAGATACGAAGCAATCATGGCCTTAAAAATTTCATAACGGTCCCAATTTTTTTAGGTTACTAGAAAAAATTTTATCCATAAAGGTTTAAGACTTATCAAAGTTAGAGGTATTGTATTTTTTTTCAATATTTTTTTTTACAATTTTGAGATTACATGTTATTGATAAAATAATCAAACAAGATGTTTAAATAATTTTAATAATTCAATGCTTGTAGCATAATTTTTAGAACCTTAATGAAGAAATATTATAAATTGAATTGAGCTGCTTTGGCATTGATTTTCATTGTTTTAATTATGTTTGAAAATTTCATAAACTGTAATATTAAATCCATTTTAATTATTAAAATAAATAAAAAATAAAAGCTGAACACGTTTAAAATATTTATTTATTTTTTATAGGTTTTGAAGTATAAGATTTATCATGGAACCATCTTCTGTCACTAGCTACAACTTTTTTTTTTTTTTTTTTGTGCTTCACAATATTTTGTCTTGCTCGAAATAATTCAAATAAAATTATTTAGTAGTTAATTTCCTAAAATCAAAATTTGTATTACAAAAGTTTTAATCCAGCCCGGCCAAGAAAAAATTCCTGGCTCCGCTCCTGGACACACCCTAGCTTAACAGTGGCACTGCAGTGCAAGCAATGAGGTTTTGCTCTTCTATTACACAGTTCCACTTCCACGCAATTGATTCATTCATTTTCATATCTCGAAGTGAAAGCTAGTCTTAATGATGAAAGAGATTCAACCGGAGATGTTTAACCTGAGACGACCTTCTTTCTTCAACATTTTCTCTTCTAGCATAAGCGCTGAACGACTGGTATATTCTCTGTTTCTTTTACAGTTATTTTATTTTTTCCACTTGGGTTTTTGGTTATGTCTCGAGATTAGGGTTTGGTACCAAAAATGGTTAGTGATTAGCAATGTGGGTTGTGTTGCAAATGAGTTGATAATTACTTGCTTGTTACTAGTCGTAGACTCGTAATTTATGGCTGATTAGACTGATTTGTTTGCTTCACTGTCCGAAAATAAAGTTGGATTCTTTTGATAAAATGCTGTTGCACGGTTATCTGTTTAACACAATTTGACATCCTTACATCACAGAAAATTCCATTAAAATTCATCAAACACATGGGAGGAACAACATATGGATCAGCCTCATTAATGGGTCCTAGTGGGAGTACTTGGCCTGTTGAGTTGATTCAGCAGAATGATGCTTTATTCTTCAATCGAGGATGGCCCACATTTGTGAGGGAGCATTCCATAGAATGTGGTGACCTTTTGGTTTTCAGATATGACGGTGAGTTGCATTTTACTGTGCAAGTATTTGATCAGAGTGCATGTGAGAAGGAAGCTGCCTTTAATTCCAATTGCAGCCAAGATTCTAGCAAGTTTGATAATAGTTCACGACAGAAAAGAGAAAGGGATGAAGTGGCTGTTCGATCAGAAAAAGTTTTTGAAAAAGTACTGAAGAAAATTAGAGACATCTCTAATGAATTTCAATCAGAATGCATAGAAAAGGACCAGAAAGCAGGTTCCCGTGAGGAAACAGAGCAGTATGGTAGTCTATCTACTACTTTTGCCTTGCCCTCTCAATCAAAAGCTTGCAATGTAAAACCAGGTAAGAAGCCAAATTTGTCATCCCTTGGTTTCTTCAGACATTCTGTTTCTTAATTGAGCAGATTATTGCTAATTCACTGGAGAATTCCTTTACTTTCTTTACTTCTTTGAGTTAGGTGATAGTGAATAAAGGCACAAGTAAAACCCGATTGTCTAACCATTTCTGCATAATACGCTAGTAATGCAAAAGCATAGTGAACTACTCTATTTAATTCTAATTCCTGTTATGCTGACAACTTCATGGAATCATACTATCTATTAGATTTCAGAATTATGAAAGATTTCTTGTTTTATTTTAACTTTAAATTTATGTGACACATTAGATCATTCAATTTCCTATATTAAATGAAATTAAAAAATAAAAAGAAAAATAAAAATAAAACAGAGAGGCATTTTCACAAGAATCAACAAGGAAGATGAATTGCATTTAGATGAATAAAAGTTGTATTTTGGTGTTGTCAGAACATGAAGAGAAAAAAGTTGCTCAATCTTTCAATTCATCTTTTCCCTATTTCGTCCGAATAATGAAGCGGTTCAACATCGGTGGTTCATACACTCTGGTAAGTTCTTTTTTTTTTTTTTGGTTATGGATTTCTGAGAAAAAACCTATGACTCAAGGATGGTCCTTATCTTATGCGTCAAGTTACTTCCATAATATATGATTCTGCAGTTATTTAGATTAAAATTGAGACTCATATTTACATAGATATGTTGTTAATTGCTGAGCAGTTGAAATCTCTGCCCTTGGTTTCAATCTTTTCGCTTTTAGCTGCTGTTCAATAAATTCCCTCACCCCTCAAAGATATAACTTATCATGGACAATTACTTCTTTACTAAATAAGCACCTGTAAGTGTTTGTTTAATGATAGCAATGTGATTTCTAAAATCGTTGTTCAAATCCAGTGACCGGTCAGTAGAAGCTTTCTTAATGCCTAACCTTTGTCTCCTTCATGTGGAATTTCCATTGGTATAGCAGGCCACTTCACTTGGGGCTTCTAGGTTTACTTTGCCTTAATGTGAATTTAATGAACAGCTGACTTCATCTCAAGGGTTGAGATGAGTGGTACAACACCATCCAAGAGGTCAAGGGTACAAGTTTTTGCTTGGGGCCATCTGCGTGGGAGATTGCATATAGCTACTAAGGCTGTTCCATTTGGAATTAACCATAGTTTAGAACTCTATGAACATGTAGGAAAGGTTGAGAGATTTCTGCATATAATAATATTAATACACTGAAAATTTTGCTTAATTAAATTTTATTTCGGAAATTGTTAGGAAGTAATGCCTCTTGCGTTTTGACTTTCTGTTGCAGAATATCCCATATCAATTTTCAATGGCACACCTTCCAAACTGTAAGACAGAGATTGTCCTTCGTAACCTGAAAGGAGCAAGTTGGACTGTGAATTCAGTGCCAACAACGAAAGTGCATACAAGTCATACTTTTTGTGGAGGATGGTTGGCCTTTGTCCGTAGCAATGAAATCAAAATGGGAGACATCTGTATTTTTGAGCTTGTTCGCAAATGTGAATTTCGTGTACATATTCTTAGAGTTGGTAAGGAAGACCCACAGGTTCAAAGTGGAAGACTAGCATTAAGTGGGTCAAATATTGGATCTGCTGCCAAATACAAAAAAATTGATGGTTTCTCAAACAAAGGAAAGAACTCTTTGAAGTTGCATTCAAAATGCATGAAAAAGGTACAATCATGCAACCTGAATGAGTCTAAGAATTGTGACATAAGGAAGCACACTAGTGCAGCAAGGAACCCTACCAGTGCTGCACCATACTCTCGGTCAACTGGCAATGAAAGGCCAGGTAAAGGTTTCAACTTTCTTTTTTGGGTTTTTCAGTCAAGAACGTTTTCTACAAGGAAAAGGCAATTTTGTTTTTCACCGTTGAGTTTTGCTAGATTTCTTTCTTTTATTGTTTAAGTGAATTTTTTGTGAAGGCATTTTGTGGATGTTACCCATTTCCTGTTGGAGAAAAATCTTGGGTTTATTTACGTTTTAGTTGTACATTTTTCATTAGTATGCATAGATGTTGTATTTCTCATAGACGCTTCAGTAATTCACCATGTATTTCAACATTTCAAGAATTTGATTTGCCATTATTAGAAAGATCTGTGTACTTTTGATTTGCAAGACTCATTAACCTCCTAACTTATTCTCAGTTCTGTAAATTAAAAAACAGAGACATCTATCCTCAGTAGAAATGATGTTGAAGCTGAAATGTGTTCACAAGCTAAATGTAATTTGAGAATGTTGATGGCACTTGACGAAGAAAAAGCAGCTCGGTCTTTTACTTCAAAAGTTCCTCATTTTGTGAGAATCATGAGGAAGTTCAACATCAGTGGATCGTATACCCTGGTGAGTACTATCATCTTTATTTGCTTTTGATTTTTGACTGACCTTTGCATTGGTGTAATTGTTGGTTGTTGATCAAACTTTTGTAGCCACACAATCAAGCAATGCATTGTTAATTTTTAGTAATTTATAAAGTTCTAGTCAAAATGCAGAGATTCCAAAAGGCATAAGTGAAGTCATAAGTAAGTCAGACCAATATCTAAATCTTTTAGGACTTCTCTCACCCAGTGTCATTGTTGCACACCAAAATGGAAACATCCAGAAGATTGTACTGCATAGTTGGATTCTCTTTTCAAAATTCCTGTTTTGAAGAGTTTCTCTTCTTATTTCTTTACCTCTGGGTTGAACTTGTGTTCTGAATCTACAAGTGCTTTATCAGTCCTTATACAACCTGATCACGATCTTTATGCCAGCTAATACTGAGCAACTACATGATGCTCTTAGTCTCTTGTGAAGTTCAGCTGCGCTTTTGGGAGTTTATTAGAATTATTTTAAAATTTTGCAAGAGCTCTTATGGTTGGGCAGTTTTGGCTTTTGATGACTTTGCTCGAACCTTGTTGGGATGTTTGTTGGTAGGGTATACAACAATTACCTTTCATGTCTTTTTTGTGAAAGTTGCTGCCTGCATGCCTAATACACGAATGAACTCAGTAGATGTTAAAAAAGTGTGATTGATATTCATGACAGAAGAAAATAGTATCATTTTCGTTAACTGACTGATTATCATCATGCAGAAAATCCCATATAAGTTCTCTATGGCACATCTTCCTGACTGCAAAACAGAGATCGTCCTTCGAAATTTAAAAGGGGAATGCTGGACAGTGAATTCGGTCCCAGACTCCAAAGGGCGAATGGTGCATACATTTTGCGGAGGGTGGATGGCCTTTGTTCGTGGTAATGACATCAAGATTTGGGATATTTGCATATTTGAACTTATTAACAAGTGTGAAATGCGTGTGCATATATCTGGAGTTGGAAGAAAAGAACTAGATCATATCAGTGGAAAATCAACATCTAATGAATCATCTACTGATGGCTGTCCTCCTTTTTGAAATATATGAAAGAGATTTACCTTCAATGAACACATAAACTGGTGAGTTATACATGAACCAGGTTCTGTCATCTTTTTATCTGTTCTTAGGGTTTTTAGGATAAAAGTGCATATATAATTCACTTCAATTGTGATTAAAAAAAATAATTTTTTTCATAACTAATAACCATTAGTTGCTGTATTTCTTGATGTTTGGATAAAAGAGAGGGAGGGTAGATTTCTTCTGATTTTTATTAGAAGCTTCAAATTTCCCATTGAAAATTCGGTGATCTGTTTGATTGCAATCCTGTTTTTAGTCCAGAAACAGGACAGCTCCTATCTGTTCCCTTCACACTGACATTTTCTTGATTATGTTTTTGAATTCAATTCAGCATTATTGCTCTGAAACTAAACTGTCACAGGGATTTTGGTGCTTTTTTCGGCAGATACAATTTTCGAACACCTTATAAAGGTGACTTGTTTTTTGCGTGGAGAATAGATGAGTTCGTTGAGGTGTCTTTAGTTGAGCCAAATGTGCAAAATAGGACTTCGTACATCTTGTGCTCAATAGAAGCCTGTTCTAAGGAGTTTTTCAACCATTGCCCTACAGTTTTTGTTATATTTGATCTTTTATGTGCTATCTACATAGTGATAATGAAGGAGCCTTAATTCGCTCCTCTTAAGTTCTGATAGGATCATGCGCTTTAGTAAAAGACTCATGTGCTATTCTTAGTTTTTCAGGCATCTTTGTAGCAGTTTTTTGTGGGAACTTCAATGTGCATCCCTTGGAATGTTACTGGCATGGACGAGCAACACATGTATATTTCTGCAGGTTTACCCAATGGTAAGTTGGTAACAGAGGTGTTCTTGAGTCTCAGTGTGGCTTGGTTCATTGTTGGTACCCTTTTGGCGCATCAAAATCAATTGTTAGCTTCATGTAGGAAAGTGAAATGTTTCTGAACCTGTAAGTAATCAGTGCCAAAATACTTGTATATGCAAATGTATCCTATTAGTTTGTCTCAACTCTCTTCTTAGCTTGGCATTTATGTTATCAAATATCAAGTCGAAAATTATAATGACGAGCACAAGGCAGCAGTAAACCAAAAATATCTGTTTTCCATGTTTATATATATATATATATTTGAAAATGTTTTCCAAGTATTATATTGAGCTAATTAACATTTTTGGAAGGAAAGAAAAGCAAAAAGAGAAACGATTGGTTGAAAATGAATTGTAAGCAATTTCTAAATATGTTAAGCTAATTTTAATAATCTTGTTACGTCTGAGTGTTTTCTATAATGTCATTAAGCTTTTTTTTTTTAAAATATTCTTTTAGAGAAAACTACTGGTTAAAAAAAAAGGGGCTTTAAAAGGAAGTGATGTAGTAATCACTTCGGAAAGTTGGTAGCTGTGTCATTTAAAAACTAATTTTAAAAAATTAGACTTTTATTTAAATAAATATTTGATATATAATATTTAAATTTATTTTAATTAAATACGTTCTCTTTTCAAACAAATTTTATATTTCTTAGTTTCAGAAATAAAATAAAATAAAGAATATTATCGGATTTCTAATTCTAAATCAAAGTTTGTAGATAGGGACTATTTAATTTGCCCTGAGGTTAGGCCTAATAACCGTGTTAACCTCGATGTATCAGAAATATATGATTTGGTTATGAGATTTATTTCACCGTTAACTTAAATGAAAAATGAGTGTTGACTATGGGTTTGACTATGACAGATATAACAAATAGACAAACATGCCCTTGAATCAAATAATATATTAAATTTATAAAACAAAAAATTAAAAAGAAAAAAAAAAGAGAGAGGATCGTCTCGCCTCCACCGGCACCACCACAATCAACGACCCTTCTTCTTCCTCTTCCTTCTCACTCTCGTCCCGCCCCGACTCCGACCGACCCGCCCTCTCCCTCCTCTCCTCCCCTCAAGCCTACTCCCTCCTCTCGTCCTCCCTCTCCTTAACCTCCATCAGCTCCGGTTCCGATCCCCTTTGTCACTGGCGAGTGGGCGGGACAGAATTCCGATCTCTTTCCGGATTCGTAACCATTCCAACGAGACCTCTACAATTCCTTCTCTTTCCGAATTAGAAGCTGTAATTTTCGCTTTCTACAAGCTTGAGTTTTGTAGATTTGTGGGCTAGTGGGCGGGACAGAACTGTGATAATGGAAATGGGTTATGGGATTTGCGGCTTTGATGGGAGTTGTGATAATCGGATGGCTTTGGTTTGGATGGTTTAATTAAAAAGAAAAAAAAAGAAGGAAAAGAAGAGTTGTGATAAAAAAATGGCTTTGATGGCAGTTGTGATAATCGAATGACTGTGGTTACACCTCTCAACCAATCAGTTTCATGGAGAAACGCAAATCTCTATAAGCTTTTATCTTCTCTTCTCGTATTTTTCTATCTGCCTGTACATGTGATCCTCTTTTCTTTCTCCCCTCAAGCAGAAACAAAGAGAATGATCAGAGAATAAATGAAGAGAAATTACTGCAGTACGATTTATAGGGTACGCTTGCTTGCTCTCATATTTAAATTGAAAAGCCTCTCTGTCTCTCTCTTCATCTGTTGGAATGTGTTCCAGAGTAGCTGCTGGTCAGAGTGCACGAGGGATTGCAGATCCTGGAGAGCATTTTTGGAGATGAATTATATTCAATAATCTTATAACAAAAGTAAATAGAAGGAAATGTGACGAAGATTCAAACATAGTTTTGCGTTTGCAAAGGACCCTTAGGAATTTCAAATTCTCTGCGATATAAGATTACGGATTTGCCCTTTCTCAGTGTAACTTTTAACGATGAAACGAAGGCTAATGTTATTTTCTAAATTTTATTTTCTGTGTTGTATATTTTTTAATGTAATTTATATTTAATTTTAATTATATATTTTTTTAAAAATTTAAAATAATTTAAAATTAATTATATATTTTTAAATTTAATTAAAAGTAAAAATATTAAAATCATAAAAGAATACACCTAAAATTTTAGAAAACAAATTGAAGACAAATTATAAGTGCGATAGTTTTGTGATTTTATATTTTTATTTTTAATTAAATTTAAAAAAATACTGTTGATTTGATTTAGAATTATTTTAAAATTTAAAAAATATATAATTAATATTAAATATAAAATATATTAAAAAATATGACACCGACAAAAAAAAAGGGATAAAAAATTAAATGCATCCTGCATATTTCTAACACGTCAGAGACAAAACACGGATTAGGCCTAACTTCACGGGGCTGACATCACAACAATCCCTTGTGGATGATATGAAATGCAAGGGAACATCCCCGAAGTCAATCAAATATCAGTGACTTTCTTTCGGCGTTTGCAAGATGACGTGGCGAATTACAAAAGATAACCATATGCGCAGTGGAGAGAGCGTAACCGGATTGAGTTCACATTCACACGGGGAGGGGAGCAGCATATATTTGTCAGTGTATCTTAATTAACTGTGTGAGATTTATAATTTAAATATAATATAATAAAAAATTATAATATGATTTGATAGTACGATAGATTATATGTCAAAAATTTATTCTATATATACAAAAATAAAAATAAGAGAAAATTAAGTATATTTGTTTTTATTTTTAAAGTTTTTGTTTTTAAAAATTAAGATTTAATTTATTTTTTCATATTTTAAAAATAATATATATTGATATTGATTTAAATTAAAAAAATGATACACTTCTGTTAAACTGTTTTAAGATGCTAATAAATACACTAAATTCATTCTCTAGTTGTCACGTTATAGTTATTACATTTGTTGCAGTCTTCGATTTTATCTCTAGCATCTTTGGTCTTTTGTAACCAACGTACTATGTGTGGTCAAGTAATTGGAGGGAGTCAACGGCTCCTCGTTCAAGGCACTCAAGTTTAACGCTGTAAGTCCCAACTTCTGAACTCTGCTTGACCGCCCTTGTTACTGTGTCTGGGAACTGCCGAAAAAGAATCAATTTTAGCTCTACCGTGCGCTGTGGTTGGTAAAAATGTTAATGGGTTCATTTATTTATTTCTTTTTGAAGTTTTGTGTCTTGGATGCTTTCTGTTTGTGAGGTGATCGCCCATATTTTCTTTTGAGGTTTGGAACTGTAACTTTTACAAAGCTAGAATCTTTCTTTTGGTATGTAAAATTCTGCAATTTATGACTCAGTTTTTGTTTTATGAGTTGTTAAAGTGTTAGATCCGCGCTGTGGGAAATGGGAGAGGCATGCAAGGAATGCAGGAGCTGGGAAGAGGAAATATATTGGAGCCATTTCCGGTGTATTCATTTCCTTCAGTACCTCCATGCTGGTTTTGATCAGCGCCTTGTGAGTTTACCGTGCTGTGTTTTTTTAAACCTTGATTGTCTCATGTGGCATCACCTTATGACATTGGTTTCTTCATTTTTGAGGCATGGGTTTTATCCTTTGGCAAGCACAATGTGCAAGTTCTTATTCGTTTCTGATACAAAAGATCATCGAGACAAAGGGAAAGACCTTTAATGGGAGAAAAAAAGGAAAATCTTTTGATTTGAATAGCTTAGGAGACATTGATCTTCAGTTAAATCATGATTTCTTCCAGTCTTTTTTTTTTAATTATATATATCATGCATTCAACATTAACTGTATTGATTGTTAAAAAAAAAAAAAAAAATTCTGGTCAAGCTTTCTTCTTGCTCAAAGAATGAATATTAACAAAGGAACAAGTATACTGAAATTTTATACTGTGTATTATTCTTTCAAGACTCTTGAAAATTTACAAGAACCAGTAATTTTTTTTAAAAAAAATTTGGGATGATAATTTTAAATTTGTCTTGTATGGAATTTCAGGCTATTCCTGAAAAGGTTTCTAGAAATCTGAAAAAGAAGCTACCGGAAACTGTGACTCTTAAAGGGCCCGGTGGTGGTACATCGAGTGTAGGAATTACAGTACATGAGAATACTTGGTTCTTTAGCAATGGTTGGCCAGAATTTGTCAGAAATCATTTTCTTGGGGAGAATGATATCTTGATCTTCAAGTACAATGGAGACTCACATTTTGATGTTCTAATGTTTGATCGCCAGAGCCAATGTGAGAAGGCAGTTTCATATTTTGTTAGAAAATGTGGACATACAGACAATGCCAGTGAATGTCAAACTAAAAGAAAGGTTGGAGAAAGTTCTGTTGAAGTAATTCCTACATCTTCACACGGTAATGTTGAAGGAACTCCTCCAGTTAAAACATCAAATGATGATATTAACCAAACACCAGTAGGACAGTCTATTGTCTCTATGGCTGCTCACAAAAGGATTCGAAGAGAAGATAGTTCCGTTAAGAATGCTCATACCAGGCGAAGTTTAAGAAGCAAGTCACTGATTACTAATTATGCTGCGAAACTAAAGGGCAAACTCGGTAGTGCTCTTCACCTCTTCATTTTCTTTCTTCCCTGCAGAACTAAAGTTTTCTATAATCACCATGGATAAATCTCATCATACGCTTTCAAGTTATTTTAATCTACTATATGTTGACATTCCAACTACAAGGAATTTATGGTCATTATGTGGCTAAGTATTTGTCTTGTCTTGTAGGAAATATAGAATCTTGTTGATTCATAAGCTTGTTTATTAAATTTTAGTTGAGCTACAAATGGTTCAGGTGCTGAGTATGGCTCCTTAAGTGGGAATTTGGCATCAAGCCAACATTATGAATCCAAAAGGAGGCCTGTATCCGAAGACGAGAAAATGAATACTCTGCAGCTGGCAAAAGCAGCGTTAACCTCTGAGAGCTTCTTAGTAGTTATGAGACCGACACATGTATACAGAAGATTTTATATGGTACATATTTTGTTTCCAACCTTTTGTTATTTAGAATCTTATTGCACCTTTCGACTTCATCTATCTGTTTCTTGTTTCTTCAATATTTCGAATTTTGTAGAGTTCCCTCTGAAAATATGTTGAATCTTGTTGCACCTTATTTCACCTTACATGTTGAATCCTGTTCTTGCTTCGTTCAGGCAGTCCCCGCAGGGTGGATGACAAAGCATCTGATTCTGGATAATCAAGATGTGATTCTATGTTTGAATGAGAAATCATGGAAAGCCAGATTTCAATTTTGCAAACCTCGATGCTCTGGAGGCCTTTCCGGTGGCTGGAAGAACTTCGCGTTAGATAACAACTTGGATGAATTTGATGTGTGTGTGTTTGAGCCAGGAATTCCGGAAACTAAACCCATTGTCCTGAATGTTAGCATCTTTCGAGTTGTCAATGAGGCAATTCCACTGACGCAAGTGATCCCTGCCTCTCTAAAGAGTTAATAATCCTTCCCCGATAGTGGAAGAAAATTTTGCACATGCGTCCACTTTCACAGGCATGAGCTTGGTCTTCCGCTTGTGGTGTTAGCTGCGGTTTGAGATTGTTAAGTATTTGTACATTTTGGTGACTTCTGGGACTGCACCAGTAAATCTTTGTGTATTTGGCAGGCTTGAGTTATGTTGTATAACATTTTGTTCTGTAACATCTCAGACAGAGACAGATAACCGCTACATCTTGTCATTAGAAAGGCGTTGCATTTTGTCCATGCTGTGGATTGTTACAGTTTTAGACATTCTCTGGAATGCCAAATTTAATCGCAGGTGAAAGTTGAAAATGATCACAGCCACTGGAGCTGGGAGAACCTTGTCCTACAATACAAACAATGTAATAAAGAATCATATGCCACAACCAAGGTGTGGACAAGCCAAGAAAAATAAGAACAAAACTTAATGTATCTCATTAATCAAAGTATTCACAAATTTATTCTTATATTTATTACATATATAAAGAAACATCGATACCGAAAATCATCTAACCAGGAAAGAGAATTACCCGCTTCTTTTATTAAAAAAGAAAAAATCCTTACATAATTGTTCATCAGGTTCAAGTATAAATAAATCCTATTAATTTCAGTCCAGTTAAATTTAAACGATGCCTGTCTTTTCAACAGGCCTAAAAAGCTGAAAAAGCAAGAGGCAGTTGATACGTCTGAGCCTTTGATATTTGTGTTACTGCCACTTTCATGCTTTGATATGATTCATGCCAAAATAAACTACTTTATTACAGTACAGATCCCATAAACGTAAAACCCAGGTTAAGTTTAACTCCTCCACTCAGGCTTCACCTTTGTCTTTTCCTCCTCCGTATATAAAATTGAAAAAAAATGTCACAGTTGGAAGCTCTTAATCAAATTTAAATATATTTTAAAAAATATTTATGTCATAAATATTTTTTAAATAAAAAGATTCAAATATCCTTAAAATTTAATTTATTTTTAAATTCTTTATTTTCCTCTTTTCTTCACTTACTTCTTCCTATTTTCATAATCATGTCCTATTTTCATAACCGTCTATTATTGTCCAGTTTTCAATATCCCTCGATACTGTTAAAAACACAGTCCGAAATACAGCAAGAGAAACAAGAAACTTATTATATATTTGGGGATTTGGGATAGATTTTAGGGATTTTGAATTTGAGGATTTGAGTTTAGGTTTATATTTTATATTTTTCTGTATTTGTAGGGCTAAATGAAGTGTTATTTGGTTGATTTTTTGGTTTAATGTGTGTAAAAATGATGAAAATTGACGAGTTTCGTCGTGATAAAAAAGATACTCGACGTGTCGAGTCCTGTCAGATGCTTTAACTGACACTCGACATCATCGTCGGTGTTCACTCGATACTAGACATAACGTGTCAAGTCTTATCGGATGCACAGACCGATACTCGATATAACATATCAAGTCTTGTCGGATACACTGATCGACACTCGATATAACGTTATCGAGTGTCGATTCATGTATCTGACAAGTTCGATACATTATGTCTAGTATCGATGAACACCGACGATGATATCAAGTATCAGTTAAAATATCCGACATGGCTCGATATATCAAATATCCTCATCATCATAATAAAACAGGTCTTTTCTCTTAAACTTTGAGTTTAAAAAAATATTTTAATTATTAAAAAAAAAAGGTGTCAATGACATAAATTTTTTGTTCAGAACTATCTAAATTTAATTTAAATTTCCTAATTTTATCTATTTTTTTAATTTTCCCTCTATATGTGTCCACTTGCTCTTCACATAAAAGCTCGTTTTGCTTTGCAAGTGAGAAGTCTGTGTCTGTTCTGATGGCCATCAAAATGAAACGAAAACCATCATTCTTCAAGGTTTTAAACGGTGACTTTTTCAAGCCATTGGTAATTTCTTTGTTTCATTCCTTTTAATTTTTTTTTATTTGTTTGGGGGGGTGGGGGAGGGAGGAGAGGGAAGGAGGAAAAAGAAAACTAGTTCTTGTGGGATGGAAAGGTGATTGCTTTACATGTTCTAGGAGGTTAAGGTGTTGTTTGTTTATAGTTATGGATATAAAGGATTTGTATTCTTATGTTCTTGTTCTTTGCTTAGTAGCTCTGATTTTGGTTGAACAGAGACCGAGTATGTGTTCTTGTTAAGGACTAAATTAGTAACATTTAGCAAGATTAATGTTTGAGGACAATGCCAACAGTTTCTGACGTGTGTGAACTGTGAAAAGCAGCTATTGTTTGTTAGAGTTGGTGAAAACGTTGGTCGCAAATCTTGTGTAACCCAAACCCAGTTGCATCTTGCATGCAGGGCTACTTTGTATACAAGTTTTTGTTTTTGGGTCGTGTGTGGGTATGAATAGTTATGCTCTTTTTCAGTCTCAGATTTTATATGTTTTTGCACGTTTTGAATCAGATTTCATATCTTTCTGTAGTTGTTTTATACGTATGCTTATGGTTCTACTCTTAAGGCTGTTATATGACTGGACGTAACTTTGGTTATGTAGCGTATACCACCGGCTTTTGTCAAGAACTTTAAGGGAAGTTCACTTAGCAAGTGCATTCTTAAAAGTCCTACAGGTGAAGTTTGGCCTGTAAATGTGGAAAAGAATGCAAATGATTTGTGCTTTGGAAGTGGCTGGCAGGAGTTTGCAAAATACCATTCTTTGGATATTGGTGAATTTCTGGTTTTCAAGTACTATGGTAAGTCCATGTTTAATGTTAAAATCTATGATAAAAGCGCTTGCGAGAAAGATTTAGACCCTGTGAGGATAAACAAAGATTCTCCCACTTTCCGCCTGGACAATGGAAATCCAAATGAAAAGAAAGTTGGAAGCCAGAAATGCAAGTCTGAGATCTGCGAAGATGGCAGTGAAAAGAAAACGATTACCTTAGTCCAAAGTACGTTGTATCTCTCTCTCAGAGTCCAAATCAATTTGTTATCAGTTCTCTCTTGTGACTTCCCATATATTTGTCTAGCGCTTGCAAGTGTAGGTAGGTGCTTGAGTTCTGGGCAGAAACCTGTTATTGCAGTGGACAAGCCAACAACGTCAGCAGTTTCGTTCAAATCACAGAATTCTTTTTTCAAAATAATGTGGGGGAAGACTTACAGATATTCTGCGGTGAGCTTCTTTTCATTTTACTCTATGAACCAAAAATAGAAGTGGAAAGGAATAAAAAATTTAAGGTGTGTTCTTTTATGAATTCAGTGTTTTTATTTTCAATTACATTTAGAAATATATGTTTGATTTTGAATTATTTTGAATTTTGAAAAAGATATGTGGTTAAGATTGAATATAAATTGTATTAGAAAATGTGTATTATAGAAAATAGGATTTGGATTCATAAAGTAAGAGAGTGTTATCCTTCTATTTTGCTTTCTTGTTGGAAAATACAAAATAATACGAATTCCCATGTGCTGTATGTTTGCATTTTTTTTTTTCAAACAAATCCACGCATGAACGCTGAGATGGAGTTTAAGAGGGAAGTGCTGCCTGTAGTTTATAAAAATTTATCTTTGTCAATTTGTGTTGGTCAAAAGACAATTTTACTAATTTTGGTAACTCTTGAAGACCTCTTGAAGGTAGAGGTTTGGATTCTTGTTATTTTTATTTTAAAGGACATATAGGTATGCTGACAGCCGCAAGAGAGATTGAATATAGAAACTAAATCAGGGCTGCAATTGACTACTGATAGTAATGGCTAATGTTTCTTTGTTGGCAATAACAAAGCGTCACTTTTCAAACTGCAGACTATCCCAAGACAATTTGCGAGAGATAAAAACTTAATGACAAAAAAGATGGTATTACTTATCGATCCAACTGGGCAGTCATGGTCCGTTAATCTCTCTGTTCGGACTGATGGTCGTTTGAATCTGAAAGAAGGGTGGCCTGACTTTTGGAAAGGAAACAATATCAAAGGAGGTGACACGCTTGTATTCGAGATCACACAGGAAACTGCAATGCAAGTTCATATATACCGGGCAGAAGAAAATATGGTCCCTTTCTTCGAGTAAAAAATTTTTATCCTGCCAACGCCTAAATGACTGCAAAAGCTTGCTGCTAGCACCTTTTGATTACTAGAAGTTCCACTCTTGAGGTTTTTGTATATTCCTGTGCTTCTCTGATGATGAACAAGATCTTTTTTTTTTTTTTTGGTAATTAATTCTACATCTAGGATTGTAATTGTCTTTTGATTACTAGGAGTTGCACTGTTAAGTTCCTTTTTGGAATGGCCTCGCTCGTCCAATGGATGAACTGGGTTTAAATGTTGTGAACGCCCTGAAGAATCGGTGCATGTTTTGTGTGCTTTACATGCACTATATATCGTTTGTCATGGGATTTCAGTTATTGACCATTACTTTGCCGTGGTCAATTTAATTATCAATATGTAATTTGATTTTTAACGTAGCCCGATTCTGCACATATATTTTTGTACACGCGTTCTTTTTGGGTAAGGGAAACAGTATTTTTTGGCACCATTTGCTTGCGCAAACTGGATAATGCCCTCCTTCTGGCTAATTAATTTGTTGGTGGGGCTCACCTCCATCTTTCGACACCAAATCATAAGGATTAATGGATATGATAAGATTGTTCATTTATCACGATTCACAGTTGGAAAGGACCCCAACGAACTAATTAAGTCGATGCAAGATCTGTCGCTAGCCATAACTTGTTTACCTTGTCTCTAAAAAGAGTGGTGTCTTCTTACACTCGTCTCTTGGCTGCAACTGCCAGTACTCAATCTAAAAGCCAGAGGTAATCAATCTATAATTCTTCAAACTTCATTTCCAATTTTCTTTTTACCTTTGTTTAATCGAATTTTTTTCTTGTCAGTTGAAGATCTAGATAGTGGGCACTGCCGATATGGCGACATCAGTAGTTGTTACTACACCAACAGTCAGCAGTGCTCTGGTAAGCTCTGGTTGCAAGACCCAGAAGAGAGTCAACAAGGTGGTCTATTTGAATGGAATGAATTCGTATGGAGGTCTTAAAGCTAACAACAAGGTGGTCTCCCTGGGCTTACCAGTGTCTACAGGACAGTGCTTTGCGAATGTAGTGAGCTCACTAAAAGCCATATCACCACGCGGCAAAAGAAGAGGTGGTGGTGCACTCACTTCGACGTGCAATGCTGCGTCTGAGATATTCAAGATTGCTGCAATCATGAACGGACTTGTTCTAATTGGGGTTGCAGTTGGGTTCGTTCTTCTGCGAATTGAAGCATCTTTAGAAGAGTCCGAGTGAGTCTCAGTCCTCTATACGTTACGGTAAATTAATATGTTTTGGCTGTAAAATCAAGTTTGATGGATAACCGTTCGAACTTTTAGCAATAAATTAAATACTTTATATGCAGTAGCCCGTTCGGTTGGTTTGTACCCCTTCCCCTGCTAAAGAATTAGAAGTTCGACAAGATCAGAAGCCGACTGGCTTTTACCATTTTCGTCTTGTTTATGATAAGTAGCATCTACATTAAGCAAATTCAAATAAGATCATGATAAGTACCATCTACATTAAGCCAATTCAAGTAAGATCAACAGGTGGAAAGTAGAGGAAGGCGCTGAGAGAGTTTTTATAAATGACTCCTAACTTTATACAATTGACTAGTGACAGGGAAAAAAAGGTAGGCATGTGTAAATATTTTTACGACTGCCCTGGTAAAATCAAGCTTAACAAACCTTAAGGGGTTCCAACTGGACAGTTAACAAATTTATAATGCAGTGTAGCAGGTCCCTGTAACGCAAGGCCTAGCATCTCTTTCGTCCAAAATTTTCGTAAATTAAATATTGGGGTTACGTCAGAGAAATCTCTATTATCCAAGTTGGTAATTAAAAGGGTCTAAATCAAAATTTCATACATCACAAACTAGAACAACATTGTGAAATTGATGCAAAAGGCAATGCCGCCATAGACCCCTCTTAAATATATCAAGCTTCCGCAAGAATCATTGCCTCAATCAACTGCTCAGAAGAAAATGGTTGGGTTCCTCAGGCAAAGGGTCTCTGACATGCAGAGAAAAGTTGCCAACTAATTAACGCCATCATCAATGAGGTAAAAAGTTCAAAGCCTACCACCTTTGGGAATTGCCACCCCAATCCTCGCCTTAGATAGCTGCAAAAGGCATACATCAGAGCCACAACAGAAAACATCACAAACAGCTTAAAGAAAAGCAGGGGTAAAAGGTTCAGAAACTAATTTGATGAAAGCAACCTCAGATAAGACCTTCCAAGTTCCCACATTCTAAGTTGGGTAAAAAGTAACTTATGAATTTCAATGTTTTGTAAAGAAAGCTCAAATTTTGGTCGACCAAAATAGAATGAACGTTTGAATGTTGTAAGTCATGATATATGAAGAAGGTTAAAGAGTGGACCTCGTAATGGATGGCATAGTAGCCACAATTACAGCACATGCATATATTATAGGTATCAACGTCTTGGGTTTGTTCTTGCGAAGCCACATCAAAGATCCTAATGCAGCAAGTGATATACTCAAAACCTGAACATATAATCCATGCAAGATGTTTCACTTTAGAGTACAAACAAAATATATCAGCCAAAATTTCATGAAAACAAATTGACATACTAAAATCTTATTGAGATGTAAATGAATAGTATCACAGAAGGCAGAAAGAGAAGATAATATTTATCCATGAAAAATATAAACGTACCAAATTTGCATTGGCTTCTAGGCCTTGCAGAATGTAATCCCAAGTAAACTCTGGTCCCCTAGCACCCACCCAAAGTGGAGCCAATCTATGCAGAACAGAATCAGCAAAAGCCCAACCTGCCAAAATGGGGAAAGAAAGTGTCATAGCACTATTAGAGACTAATGAATTCCAACATTAAAAGAACAAGAAGCAGATCTACTGCTCATTTCACAAACTACATATATATATAAGATACATGTCACCTTGTCCACTTCTAAGTTCTAAACAGTTCAATGAAATTACTAAAGCAAGACCCTTTTCACTAATCATCAACAATTATCGTCTCCCTGTATAAATATGTATCAACAAAGGACTTCCAGGACAGTTAATTACAAGAATTCATATTCATCATATATCACTGAAAACCATCAGTCTATTACTAGCCAAACTGAAACAAATCCTCAAGTTGATGAAAACTTAAAAAGGTGCATGCACGTGCTGGGAGCTCTGAGTTCCCCTGCCCACCACTTCCTCTCTAGAACTTTTATACTGTTTTTGGTTACTAGAAATACAATCAACACATTTGGAAAGAAACACTAATGCAGCTGATGTTGTGAATCATATCATATCTCAGACCATATATATAGCTAAAAAGGAAAACAGAAAACAAACACAGAAATGCAGTACCTTAATGAATTTAAAGTAAACAGAGGATGACATAAGAACCTTTTATCTTCATTTTTTTTAATTTTTTTAAATAATAACAACTAAATAAATAAAGTAAAAAAACTTCGACCAAAATATGGGAGAACAAGCATTAGTCACCAAGTCCAACTGCTTGAAATTTGTGATTCTGAGAGATATTCCTGTGAGTCAACTGGGTTAAGGCAAAGTAGAGCCCGGCAACATCGACAAAACCAATTAATGCTTTTAACAGTTCCTGCAGATAAAGTTCAAATCTTTGTTATAATGAACAAAATCACAAGCAAGTAATCCATCAGTAAGAAAAGCAAGCACATCCAAAGATACATGCAACTTCTTTAACTCAAATCCTTGAGTTACCAAATGTTAGTGTTACGCAGACTCAATATTTCCTTTTTTGTAGATTATCAACTTTCAAAAGTCAATAAAACTAAGCTGCTGTCTCACAACAACGGATTATGACCACCAACCTATGGCACAAAAACTCATAGTCTTATCTAACTATAGCTTTCCATGACTTCATAATCTCAGTACTCCTAGCTATTAAAATTAAATTAATCTAAATCAACTGATGTTTATATTGTTAGGCTAGAATTTAAGTTAAAAACTGACGCATACCCAGAAGTAAAACATAAATTAAACCATGGCCTCTCCATTCAAAACGAGGTTGACATGTCATGAACCCTTGAGAATCAGCTTTAATGTTCATAATCATAAATCTAGCAAAAGGATTCGCACACTTATGGTTTCAAAATCAGAAAGAGCAAGGTGGAAATATGACGATTGAACAAAATTTTTGCTTCAATACAGAAAAAAATAACTGGATTCGGATAAAACAGTAGGAAACTAAGAATTGCACTAAGAACTCTCTTAAAACAACTATGAAGCTGATACATCAATCAATTGCAAGTCGAAATTTACATAAACAACGCGCATAACAACTTCCAATTGCATCACTCTCCAATCAAACCAAATCAAACAATTCTGAAACTGAAAAGGATAGAAATACCTGATAAGGATCAAAGTTGTCATTCTCTGACACCTTAAGGAACGTAGCTAAACAAACAAGCTGCCGCGAAATGTAAAGCAAGTTCAGATTAAATCATAGCTTAGCTACAACAAATCAATGACAAAAAACACATTAACTAACCTTAACCAAAGCCGTTCCGAGATAAACAAGAGCAGCTTTAATGGAGGTACCAAGCGTATCATACTCAGATCTACAGATACAAGTCAAATTGGCTTAGAGAGCACTTTACAGATCTAGAAATCATCCAAACGACAAAAATTGGAACACAATTAGAAAGGCTTACAGAGGCGTAGCGGAGTAGTAGACGGCGTGAGGTCCGAAAGTGAGAATCGCACAGTTGAAGAAGTGGAAAACCGTCATGTCGTCTCTACCTCGATGATTGTATTTGTCTTTTGTCTCTCCGTCTCTGAATTTGTGGCGAAGAAGATCCAACAAAGGACTTGAAAGCGGGGAAGAGTTGGAGCTGAGTAGCAAGGAGAGGAAACATAGATGATTAGCTCGGACTCGGATCTTATTAAATGGGCTTTCTAAACCCGTTTGTGGATATTGGACCGAAGATTGGGCCTTGGTATTCAGTTGAGCCGGTTGTACACCACCAATGCAAAACAGAAAGCCCAGGAGGATTCATTTTTAATCAAAGTGTTATTAAATGGGCTTATTTTTTTGACTTGATGGGTTGTGTACAGCGGGAATATCATTTTCATATCATGGATTAATTGAAAGGGCTTCAGACCACACTATTAGTATAGAGTGAGAAGGGTCGTTGAAAGTTCGTTGAAAGTTCAATTCTATGAATACGTATTGATGGAGATATGATAGTTTTAATATGTGAAATAGATGATGATCTATCAATTAATTATTCGAAATATGGGGCAAAATGTTGCGACAATCTTTGAAGGCTACACTTGGATGCAGTCATGTGTGATTTTGAACTTGTCTTGCTGTTTTTCTCGAGTCTCAAACCACCAAGTAAAAACAAACACACATTCTCTGCTACAAAGAGTACCTCACAGCAAAGCATCATATGGCCGGTAATTTGAGATATTTCAATAATAAGTTCAACAGGAAAGTTGCACAAACATAATAAGCATGTTCATGATTTTATTTATTTATTTATTATTATTTGGGTAACAATACGCATATGTCGACAAATAGAAATGATGACAGCGATTCAAATGATATTCAAACAAACTTATGTTATAACAAGAGTTATGTTTAATTAATGATTATAAATATTCGAAATAAATAATGTCAAATGGGATTTAGTATAAGCTGAAAATACTATAGCATGTGTCAGGGAAGGAGTTATTCCTGATGAAAGGGAAATGGATTAGGACTATTTGGTTGAGAATGACATTTGGGGTTTAGTTTTATTATGGTTAGTTAAAGGGAACAGGTTGATAATCGACAGCCAGGAAAAAGAGGCTTCTTTCTGGCCACATTGGAAAGAGTCAAAACTAGAGATAGAATTATGAGAATTGCATATAACAATTAATGAACAATTGTGGTCCATGCGACAACTATGGGAAATTGGGACTAGGACGGTGTCCAAGGGAATATTAAAAAAGACAACTTCCCTATCAATATTAGACAAACAAAATATAAAGAAAAATAAAATATAATTTATGCACTTGATAAATATATAATTTGAATTGAACAATTCATACATGCAACATAACAAGCTCTCTCATGCTTAACCTATCTTGCTAATTCAAAATTCTTCTTGATGGGTGTGCATATGTATATTAGAAGACAAAGAACAGGAATTTTTTTGTTGGAGTCGAGTATCAAGAAGGATGAAAACTAGATGAAACTTTTGTTTTGTTTTGATAAATATATAGTACAAATTAATATCAATGATATAAAGCAAAGCAACGTATGCATTTGAATAGATAAGCATATGCGGTTGGGAAAGAATATATAAAAAGATTTTAACTAATTCAATTTAATGGCGGGGGAGAGTCCTGAATTTCTAAACTAATAATGGTAAGAAGCGGACCAATTTGAGTGTGAGTGGGCAATGTCCAGTCTGAAATCCCAACAAGAACTGGTTGCATGCACATGATCGGCCTGTACGTGGGACCCTTCATTAAGTATAGTACAATGGGTGAATCCAAAACTTAATCTATGGTTTGATGATGATGATGAACGAAGAGAGTGTTTGCTTTGCCTTGGGTTTGGCCTGTGCAGGTTGCATTGCTCAGCCCTGGTGCTAAAACCCCGAACAGCTTTAAACCTTGCTGTAACATGATAAAAAAGATCTCCATCACTTTATCTCTTACTTTCTGTTTTTTGGGAGAGTGGCTCATGGACTTTTAGTCTATACGGATACTTCCACCTTTCTGAGTACTAATTAATTTCTTGGCTCCACTTTCTGTTCTTTCAAAGATAAGAATCGTACTGGGTTTTTTAATTCCCAAGAAATTGATGTTAGAGAGAGAGAGAGAGAGTGAAAGAGATCTTTGTTTTTATTTTTGTTTTCTCTCCCCCTCTCTTTTTTTTGTGGGAAAAATTAATGTATCTATACATGTACATCCATCACCTTCATTTCACCTCGACCGATGTAACTATATCTTGATTCACTGACTACTATTCTTTTCTTTTCTCTCAATGAAGTCAATGAATATGCTTCCCCCAGGACCATGGTCCATGAACTTGAAACCCTAATTCCAAAACACGAGGATAACAAACTTTAAATATCAAATTTTTTTAACGTTAATTAATTTCATTTTACCCTGTATCAGGTTAAAATTTCTGCGTCCAACTAAGAGATATATGTGTATATAACGATTATAAATAATTCAGTATTAGATGAAGATATGTATAATCAATTTTTTGTATTTTATATTGATCCATGTATATATATTATTAAATTTCAGGCAGACAAGTCTTAGCATAAGTCTGTGACTGATGTATAAGTTTCAAGGAAAAAGATCTGTTAGCAATATCAACTTGAAATTTTGAAATGATCTATCTTTATGATCATTCTCTTTTTCTGGTCGATCGGTTTCTTTGATAATTTCCAAGCTAAATGGTAGGCCATAGTTTCAAACTCTAGTAGTAGAAAAAAAGGTGAATGTTTCAAGTCTCAAGGTGTGAAATTAGTTATTTTAGATTTGCAAGAAAAAAAAATTGATTTCTTGTGGGGTTTCTGTAGGTCCAATCTTCAGTATCTGTTAAATCTGCTTTTGTGAATGAATTGACCTCTTTTTCACATTGTTTCTCAGATATAGAGGGGCCACTTTAACCTGGGATTTGCATGCCCAGAAAGCAGAAGATTGATATATAGCTGTAGAGAGAGGTGCTGCGGGGTGTATAAGTGTAACGTTCGCATTGGCAATCAATCAAAATTTGAACAAATTTAAACTGAGTAATTTAATTTTAATTTGACCGTATTGTTAGTGATGATGATATATATAATTAACCCCTAATTGTTAATATGATAATTGTGATGATGACTAACATCTATTTTTTTAATTTGTTTCTCACGAGAGCATGATTTGTCGTTTTGGTCTAATATTAGGTGACAGACCAAGACATGAGAAAATTCTACGGAAGAAGCAAAACGATGTGTTGAATTAGTAACCATGTTTATTCTATTGTAATAAACACTCAATATATTATGATATATGTGATGTAATGTCGTGATGCACGTCAGCCTAAACGGCGTAGATTTCGGTGATTCCTTCCTTTCTCTTCTGTCCTTCTCTACAATACAATACTCAAATATATATATATCATCGAGTGGGAGAAGGTGATGTACTAATTTCAAAGCAACACATGCCTGTATTCTTATCTCACGAATCACTATGAAGAACCTAATATTCTTCCAAATGGTATAAAAATTGTTTTAATCATCATCAAGACAAAGTAAGAAGATTGAAAATAGATTAAACATGATTTGCAAATCGCCATTCAACTCTACCTCTGTTTTTTTACTTAATTAAATTTACTCTGGACTCCGTGCACTACTTCATTTATGTATGCATAAAAATTATATATATATATACACGTCAAGCTTGCTAATTACAGAGCGTAATTGTTAACTTTTTTGAGGAATCTCACAAACCCAAAAGTCATTAATTAGATTTCTTGTTAATTTACAAGACATATATATATATATATATATTTATCCTTGTTCGAGAGGTACTTCATTTGTTTGTTGTCTCAGCTGATTGATTTCTTCATCTAAAGATACTGAACGTACTATCATATCATTTATTCAATTAAAGTAAAGTGCCACCAAGTAATACGACTCTAGCTTGATCGATCTGAATAACTAATAGGGGAAAATTTAATCAAATATGTGGGTAATTTAATTGAAGTTAAGATTGTTTCAATGTGAAAAAGAAATTGAAATGGTGGGTCGTCGTTTTGTGGGAGGAAGAGGAAATTAAAAAAGAATCATGAAAAAATTAATCAATAGAAAAGACAAACACATGGAATATGGAATATAGCCCAAGCATTTGACAACATTGCAAGTGAGCAAAAGAGAGACATGTTGACCGGATATAACCCTACTGCAAGCTGATTATTCAATAATCCAAAGCAACGAGAAGAATTAATTAGCATTAATAAGAAAGTAAAAAAATTGCATTTCCCGGAGAATCTAGAGCGCATCAGGCGCTGACCGTGGCTTCGGAAAGTATTAACAAATGATTAAACATATTTCTAGTCATCTTCTTGTTACTCTAATCACCCAATAAACAATTCAATCAAACCATGGGATTGCGAGCTCCATTTTTTAATCATATTACTCTGAAAATAACAACAAGAGAAGAGAACAAATACGAGCTTATCACCTAGACAAGGTCACGTCCGTAAGGTCACGTGATCAGAACCATGTTGACGCCGAGGATTATGGTCCTTCTTCGTGGCTTTCCACGCGCGGGTGGGGTGGGGCGGGGCTCGACAGCCAGGAATATTTGGACACGGAGAGGGAATATTGGAGATGAGAGAAGATCGTATTACATTAGACAAACACTAGCCGTTGAATATCACCTTCACCTTCAGTTTATACTCCCCCCGTTCATCATCTCACACTCCTCTTTCCCCCACGCGCCCCCTATCCTCCGCTTACCTGCTCTCTCTCATTTTACTTTTCCACGAATATGGACATGAAAAAGGAAAAGGTAAAGGAAAGCTTAATTTGAGAAAATATCTAGCGGTTGTAGTACTAGTGCAAAAGAGAAGGATTCCTCTTGTCATGATTATCATTTCCATCTTGATTCTTGTAATGATTTTGTAAAAGAAAACAGAAGGCTGATTTCAGTTAATGGGGATGGCCATGGAGAGAGGGAGTGACGTGGAACAAAGCGCGTGGTGCTAAGTTTAAACAACGGGCCAGGAGAGAGTTGCATGTGGGTCTGTGACCCCAGTGTCGCCGGACACCCCAGCCAATCTGACGCTTTTCTCCTCTGAATAGTCTATAAATATATATTATTCCTTTCCCCTCATTACTCACGAGACCCTTTTTAATCCTGATTTTTTTTTGTTTTTTATTTTTTACAATTTTGATTGGGTATTCGCACGTGTACAGCTCGATATTTATTGGCAAGCTGGTATTTGCTACGTGCATTCAAGTCTAGACTTCAACTGGAGATTCTTCTGTTACATGCCAAATTTAAGCTATTAATAGAGACTTAAGTAAAGCTGGCACTACTGCGATTGTCGGTTCAAGGCTGAGTTTAATTCAATTTCAATTTAGCAACATAAATATTACTCAAGTATATAATAGCATAGCAGAAGAGCCGTCAACAAAATCTAGTGGTTCATGCTACGTGCAAATAATTAATATAGTTGAAATTGATTTAAGTTCAATTCGTGGAGGTTTGTTTTCGCAGGATCTACAGTATTAATGGGAACGAATGATGAGTTATAATACCATGAATCTGCATATATTGGGCTTTCTACCTTAATTAATCTTAATTTAATTAATAAACATTGGATTAATTAGCACAGGGTAAGAAGGATATATTGGAGGTTTTTGCCATGTCTGCAGCTGCATGCATGGTAGAGACCCAATAAGTGCAGGTTTGAACAGGGGATATTTTGGCCTTCTAGTCAATCCATCCTTGTTGATGAAATAAAACGGGAATATTCTAATTAAAGGAAAAGCTAAGAAAGCTAAGTAAAATGAAACCTGACAGAAACAAAAAGAGTAGGGAATTTAAACGGGTCGCCTTCCATCAACGTAGCTGGGAGCGAGAGAAAGAGACTTAATTCCATTCCAAATATTCCACGGACCAGTACCCAATTTGGCTTTATTTTTTTTATTTTTATTTCTCTCTCTCTCTTCCCCTCTCTCACTCTCAAATGCCAACCATTCCCTGCATAAACCACCATTATATCCTCGCAGCACCACCTTTTTTCATTACACATTACAAAGATAGGTAAAACGAAACTCTCTCTCTCTCTGTCTCTCCCTCTCCCAATGTAGACAGGCTCTGATGCCTCTGCGCTCTTAAATACAAAACTTTCTCTTTTCACTAACTTTTCCTTCAAACTACCATCCCAAAAAACTCAGTTACTTTCTCTATTTCTGCAAAAAAAAAAAAAAAAAAAAATTTCTCTGACTACTAGTAGTCCCTGTTATCTTTCCCCTTTGTGCGTATTTTTTCCCAACTGTGATTTCTATCAACCCTAGAGCAAGTCTACTAAGAGTTCCCCTGTTCACCCTCAACACATCTATGCAAATCATAAGGCACTCATAGTGTAATCACAAACACTCCTTTTCAGCTCTCCTCAACCGCATAGGTATCTCTTCTTTCAAAGCTATAGCTCTAACCCATTTTTGTGTCCTATCAAACATCTTCACATTCCTAGGCTTTCTTATTCTGTTTCTTTTTTCCTGTCAAATATTCACTAATATCTAGTTTTTGGTTCTTGAATGACTTAGATCTCCATCGTATCCTCATGTTCTCCAGCTTGAACCTCATAATGAGAACTACATCATCATCCTTGCCTGATCTTTCCCTACAGATCAGTCCTCCATCGGTCTCATATAGCGAAGGAAAGGAAGTGGGGTTTGATGGATTGCCAAGGAATGCACTTTACAGTGACGGCAGCTCAACTACTGACTCTGGTAGCAGCGGAAGCGATTTAAGCCATGAAAATGGCATCTTTAATCCAGAAAAGGGTTACAATCTTGCCCCTAGTGAGCCCATGTTGAGTCTAGGGTTTGAAATGGCAGATTTAGGTCCTCCAACTCCACTACAACTGCCAAGAAACCTTAATTATCATCAGCAATATCAACCTCAAATCTACGGCCGTGAATTCAAGAGGAATGCAAGAATGATTAATGGAGTTAAAAGAAGCATCAGAGCTCCCAGAATGAGATGGACAACAACTCTCCATGCCCATTTCGTCCATGCGGTTCAGCTTCTTGGCGGCCATGAAAGTAATAATTAACAGCAACTCAGCAAGCTAGATAATTTTGCACCAATTTGTTCCATATCTCGTGCATATATTTCGAGCTTATGATTTTCGTATCCAATAATATAGAGATTATATATCTTTGTTAAAGAGAAAAGCATAATTTGTCAGGTTATGAAACTTGTATTAATTGAAAATGTCACAGGAGCAACGCCAAAATCTGTGTTAGAGTTGATGAATGTGAAGGATCTAACCCTAGCTCACGTGAAGAGTCACTTGCAGGTGGGGTTACTGTTTCCAATCGCCATGGCTTTGAACTTATGTATGAAATAGATTTTCTCTGATTCTCATGGCTATTTCTTCACCTTTATCGTATTCTATTTTTGTATTTGCTATGATTCAATTCTAGTTTGGGTGGGGGGGTTGGGGGGTGGGTTGTGGTGTTGAACAAGGGGTAAGGACAAAACGGCATCTAGAGGCAATCTTAGCGATATGGACTTTTTCTCATTTTCTCTGTGGGTGTTCATGCAGATGTATAGAACAGTGAAGAGCACTGACAAAGGATCAGGTAATTGGATTGTCCTCAAAGAACAGATTTTATTTCTCTTTATATTATTCTCTTTGTTTGGGAGCTTGGTGTTCCAAGTGTGACAGAAACTCTATCATCCGATTTACTGTTCCAACTAATTCAAAATGGTTTTGGGATTGGACTGACTCCAGTCCATGTGATGAATTATTTGCTTGGTGTCTGATAAAGCGAGAGCAATGGCTCTATCTATGATGAATGTTGCAGGTCAAGGGCAGACAGATATGGGTTTAAACCAAAGGACAGGAGTAGTTGATATAGATGGAGGATTATCTTGTGAAAAAACTAATCACACGAACCATTCTTTCTTCAATCCATCACCAACATCAAAACAACCAACCCAACAAAAACGCCAAAGGTAAGTCCATAATTTGCTGCCTTTTTTCTCTAGTCTCTAGTTTAATTTCCTTCCTCTTATCTCATCAATGCATCGAGTACATTTCATCTTCTCCTCATCATCACAGAATGGAGCTAAATAATTGAGCTCATTAACTCAATGCCAACATACATGCACTCGTGCATTGGCTTACCGACCTTTTTGGTCCTACATGGTGCCTGTGTCTCTTAATATATGGTGTATGTGGATGGATTTTATTAATGTATGTACGTACATAGATTTTGATGGGCATAATAACCTAGGGTTCGCAAAGTTGAATCATGATCTTACGTGTGGCCTCCATAACGGGCTCACATCCGTTAGATCGTGAACGTGTTGATCCCAATATGTCGCAAAAGTCAATGATTTTTTTATCAAATCTCAATGCTGTTCTGATCTCAAAGAGGTATTTTTTGGTGCCATAACTCACCAAGGACACCGTGGAACGGTAGAAGTAAGCATGTCTCTGGCTGATCAACTAATATTTTGTTGACTCAAACTATACTATATGGCCGTGGCAGTACAATCTCTAAAAGGGAAATAATCTGTTTAATTTGCTCCAAATTAATCCACATTCAGATCTTACTCATCTTAGCATTTCACTCGTAAACTTGAGCTCCGAAAGGAAGAGATGCCCATTTAATGCACTGAACACCATGCTTCTGCATGTTTTACCACGCGCTTTGATTGCTAGCTTTATGACAAATTATTACTGGGTCTATTAATTAATAAATATTATAATATATATAGAGAGAAAGCGAAGTAGATCCCGTTTACGTAGCTGCACTTTAACTTAGCAATATAGGCTCATTTCATTTCTTAGTATGCTAATTCCGGATAAAATAGAGCAATATTTGTATGTATGTATGTATGTATGTATGTAGATATATATATATATATATATATATATATATTATTTTGGTATACATCCACCGGGTTATAAAGAATACCTTCTTTCATAGAGCTTGAATTAGGATTTTTTTTTTCTTATTTGAGTTTAGCGTCAAAGTGATAACTCAGAATCATCACTATTATATGGACTTTCCATATTCTGTCTTTGGCCTTTTATTTCTTCCCGGTACTTCAGATATTGATATTTTCTTAATAATTCATGATCAGAGGCGCAGCGGCATCAGTGGAGACTAACGATAGGAGTATATCGACCCGCGGAAATGCTTTGACTTATTCTCATTTCAAGGCAAATGATACTAAGGTATGATTATATATACGGCAGAAAAATAATCAAAAATTAAGTGACAATGTTGAAAATCGGTTTATATATATTATTAATTCAACATTAGTGTTTATATGATGTGCTATGACCTTTTGATAGGCGGAAGGAAGCAGTGCAGCCGTCCATGTGTCTGACAATAATGTGGTGGAGACGTTGGATTCTAGCTCCTTGTCACCTTCTGACAAGCTTCTTAATCTAGAGTTCACTCTTGGAAGGCCAAGTTGGCAAATGGACTATGCTGAATCTTCAAATCATGAGTTAACCCTTCTCAAGTGTTAAACAACAATTCTAAGTCCATTAATTGATGATATAATTAATGTTTTCTCTTTTGAATGTGGAGGAACTTCTAATCACTTTGCACTGCTAGCGGGTTTTGCCTGAAAATTAAGGGTGAATAGAAAGGTCTAACTTCATACTCAATCTTATAAAATATTTGTTCTGGATTCCTGCTGAGAATTTACGTTCAGATATCAATGTAGCTAAGCGTGAGTGCAATTTCTACTGATCGTGAATATGCATATTCGTCCTAATTATTAGTTTCTGCAGTCATCCTGATAGGCCATGGTCTAATAATGGTCCCTATTAGAGGGCCATTGCGCACCAGCTCGATTGTGTCCAGATGAATGGACAGGTGGGACAAATTCTTATGCGTAATATCTCTGTCATTGTTGTGTCAATCATTTTCACTATCCCTGTGAAAATCAAGCCGGAATTTTCCTTCCTCCATCGTAGCTTTGAATCCATAAAACTAATATGTATGTAGCAGGAACGTACGAGAGCTCCTGCATCTTGAATGTTTAACCTTAAAGCATACCCATTGAAAGAACTATCATAATCTATATATATACCCCTCCTTGAATCTCCTCCGCTACTAAAACAACAAAACTTTCTTCATCTTGTTAAATTTGTAATTAGAAATAGATTTTTCATCAGAAATTCAGAGTGTGTGTGCGTGTGTGTATATATATATTGTTGCATAAAATTTTGCCAAATGCGCGCATCGGATTATTCTATGATAATATCCATCCAATTTATCTTTCAAAAGCAGTACTTAACCAGACATAGCCGGCTTATTTTTGCGTTGAGGCATTATGACATGATGCTATGACACGTGGAAGTAATAATTAATTAAACGCCATGGAGCATCTTCAAAAGCGAAGCTATAGTCTTATACATATGTCGTCAACTTTCCAATGAATACATGAGTCAAATCAAGCTGATTAATTCTACTGATCATTGTTATTAGTACTCTATTTGCTTGCAGAGAGAGCGATGAAATTAAGGATATTATTGAGCTTGCTCAGACGTATAGGTGCTGGGTCTTTGTCAATAGTAAACCTATAATTTCTTTGATACCTATGAGCAGGCAGGAGGAAAATAATACAAGCTTTTGAATCTTATAATGGGTTGCCCTGCTTAATTAAATGCGAGATGACGCTCACATGACACGCCATGACTTAACACTATCTCAGTTTATTAATGCATGAATGTTATGATATATGACTTCATCCATCAATATTATAGGTGCAGTTATATCTCCCCTTATAGCAAAAGAGACGCACCAAATTTTTTTTCAAATAATATTAAATTCATAAAATAATCAACTACGACAGGATCTCTTGAGAAATAATCAAACTCGATTTTTTATTTCGACATCTAACCACCTGTTAATCCTGTTAATCTGTAATGCGTTAATATGTTTAACTCAGTTAACCCACAATGAGTTAACATATTAACAGGTTGATAGATGGGCATGTTAAGTGCTTTTCTTAAGGATATTTTTGTCGAGTTGAATTTGGTTATGCAATCAAATCAAATATTAAACTTGTATTTTTTCAAAGAATCTCCTAAAATTTGGCTATTTTTCTAATTTTTGAATAATGAATAAAATTATTGTAAAAAAAAAAAACTAGAGAAGAATGATATATTATAAGATTAATTTAGAAATTGGGATTAACATTATACATATAACAAATAATATATATCTGATATAATAAAGCATCACTTTATTGTTAAACAAAAAAATTACAGTAGATGATATCAAATTATATAAAATTATTTTAGGGGAAAAAACCATCCAGGTACAAAAGACTGAACATGGCGGGAGTGGAAGGGTAGACAAGTGTAATTATGAATGGGCTCCAGGGAACAATCAAATATCGGGCCAAACATTTATCAATTGATGAGTTTATGGGCTACTAGATTATTAATGCCGATGTTTATGGTATTCCCTCGTTAAAAAAAAAAAAAAACAGGTTTTTATAATTACGTCTTTGCCCCTTGTTTTGCCCCCAGCGACAGCAGCAAGTGAAGCAATGCAGAAATCCCCGAGCAAAAACACAGGTAAAAATGCAAAAAAGGTCGTTGACGGAAGGCGTGCAATATTGATGGCCTGTACAAGGAAGTGCAGAAATTGTAGTGTTGGTATGAGTCTTGCATCATTGTGGATTGTCCTTAGCGTTGAAATAAGTTTTAACGACAGACTACAATCAAATCAAAACAAGTAATGGCGCACCAATCAAATCAAAACAAAACAAAACGAGACCACACTGTTCATCATTACCAAGTATCTTTTGTTAGATTTCCAGACAGGCGAAACAAAACAAAACGTATGTACCTCTCTCACTCTGCTATCTAGATCTTTTTCTCACTATTCTTCCTTTAATTTCATTTTTCTCTTCATAATATTAAGCTTGGTTTTAACACGTTGTAGTCTTGGTGTTCGATAAATGGCTTTGTCTACATGTGTCAAACTCAAACTGAAAATTGGCTTCTCTTTTAACCGGCCAAGTCGATTTCTCGTAAGATATTGAAATTAAAGAAATATATAAAATTGGTTAAGTTAAAATGAGAGGCGGATCGTTGACTGACGTGGAATTGGTGGTATGATTAATGGTGAATGATCATCATCCGAAAGAAAAATTAAAGAGCTTATCTTGACAAATGCATGATGATTCATTTACCAAACAATTATTTTTTGCTTTGTTTATTTTTGTTTTCCTGATGACCAAATGGTGTTGTTGTATAAGCTTTGTTTGTGAAGAGAAATTATATAATTCTCTCTGTCATTTCATTCTTTCTATCTCTCTTAAAGATGTTGAAAATAATCACCCGTGGCACTTATCAAGCAGATATTATCAGTGGCAAGGAAATGCACTTGCTACCAGAATGGTGCATTGAGGATTTTGACTACAATATGGAGGGGGAGATCACGCAGTATTATAATTTTGATATGTTTCGTGATGTTGGATTGGGAATACGGCATGACCCATGTACCCTAGGTAAGTGATGGTTGACAAGCAATTTTCTTTTCCCTAGTAACAACCTTAAAGAATCTGGAATGCATTAGATATGTATGGTCAACTTAAATATACACTTCATTATTCCGGATATATTCTTTATTAGATTGATTATATATATATATTTGAAAGTAGATTATCACACTCTAGTTTGTTTGTGTGGAGATCCTCAACAGGAGTAGGTATATAGATTCCAACAACCCATTCCATTTCATCCAATGGTATATAGAGTTGCCAAGTCGGCAATCTTAAGTTTAGCCTTTTGAGTTCAAACTATTAGATTAAAATTGCTTTAAAAATTGTGTTAATTTTTAAGTGAAAATTTTAAGTTACCAGATATCAACCATATGGATATATTGCTCTAAATTTTTAGGTATAGGTATGCTTCATGCTTTTATTTATTTTTTAAATAAATTAATTAAATTGGGCTGCTGGAGTAGATTTATAAATGGAATGCAATTCCATTTTGGATTTTCATCTCCTCATCAGACCATGGATATATTTATCCAATTAAGTTTCCTTCTCGTTGTCTTATCATTATTTTATTTCTACAATGCATTGCTTAGACGGAGAAAGAGTGTTGAAGTTAGCAAGGCTAGGGAGGCTCCTCAACCAGCTGGTGCATGGCCAATTATTGGTCACCTCCACCTATTAGGTGGTGGTGACCAGCTCCTTTACCGAACACTTGGAGCCATGGCTGATAAATATGGGTCTGCATTCACCATTCACCTTGGTACTCGCCGTGCTTTTGTAGTAAGTAGTTGGGAAGTAGTTAAGGAATGCTTTACAATTAATGACAAAGCACTAGCTTCACGTCCAAAAACAGTAGCTGCAAAGCACATGGGCTACAACTACGCTGTGTTTGGATTTGCACCTTACAACTCCTTCTGGCGAGAGATGCGAAAGATTGCAACCCTTGAACTTCTTTCACACCGTCGGCTTGAAGTTCTCAAGCATGTTCGAACTTCTGAAGTTGATATGGGCATCAGGGAGCTATACGGTTTATGGGCTAAAAATAACTCTTGCCCTGTGCTTGTTGAGCTTAAAAAGTGGTTTGAAGACTTGACACTTAATGTGGTTGTAAGAATGGTGGCTGGAAAACGTTATTTTGGTGCTTCTGCTGCCTGTGATGAGGGTGAAGCAAGAAAGTGCCAGAAGGCCATTAATCAGTTCTTTCATCTTATTGGCATTTTTACAGTCTCAGATGCACTTCCGTTCTTTTGGTGGTTGGATTTTCAGGGCCGTGAAAGGGCAATGAAGAAGACAGCCAAGGAGTTGGATGCTATACTTGAAAGCTGGCTGGAGGAGCATCGCCAAAGAAGAGTGTCTGGGGGTATCAAGACTGAGGGTGAGCAGGACTTCATTGATGTCATGCTATCACTTCAGGAGGAAGGAGATCTCTCAAATTTTCAGTATGATGCAAATACAAGTATCAAATCCACCTGCCTGGTATGTTGAATGCGCAGAGTACATAAATTTGAATTCATTAATCAATCTGAAAAAAAAAAAATGTTCCAAATGTTGCAATACTTTTAGGTCTGAGATTTGGGGCAGGTGAAGTATATTTGGGTTTATCAAAAAAGTATCTTAGACAGCTCTTATAATTATTCACATTCTGGATTTGATCGCAAATATGTGACCTTGAAGCTCTGTGCTTAGGACAGATTCCATATTTCTTATCTCGGACTTTATATTTATCAATAGGCTTATTTTAATTGAGGCAAATGGTACTATAGTAATGTTTTTGCTTTTTGTGTAGGCACTGATTCTCGGTGGCAGTGACACCACAGCAGGCACCCTGACGTGGGCCATCTCATTGCTTCTAAATAACCCTCACATGTTGAAGAAGGCGCAAGAAGAATTGGATCAACAAGTCGGTATAGAGCGGCAGGTCAATGATTCTGACATAAAAAACCTAGTGTATCTGCAAGCCATCATCAAAGAAACCCTCCGTTTATACCCTGCTGGTCCTTTGTTAGGACCTCGAGAAACCATGGAAGATTGTACTCTTGGTGGCTACCATGTTCCTGCTGGTACTCGGTTGGTAGTTAATGTATGGAAAATTCAAAGGGATCCAAGGGTTTGGACAAATCCATCTGCTTTCCAGCCAGAGAGATTTCTTACAAGCCATGCAGATGTTGATGTTAGAGGTCAACAATTTGAACTCATTCCTTTTGGCTCTGGCCGACGCTCATGCCCTGGTGCAACTTTTGCACTTCAAGTCCTTCACCTAACACTTGCTCGACTCCTTCATGCATTCGAATTGGCAACCCCTGTGGATCAGCCTGTTGACATGACAGAGAGTCCAGGCTTAACCATACCAAAAGCCACGCCATTGGAGGTTCTCCTTTCTCCCCGCCTTACTGCCAAGCTCTACGTCTGATAAGGTGTTCTTTAAGCTTGGAGGTATTGTTATATAAAGTTATATATATTATTATGAGATTAAAGAGTTAAATAAACAATTTGTAATGCATACTATTCTGAAATACCTGGGTCTTTTCTAAACCTTCTATTTCTTGCCATATCCGATTTTGAGGAAGGTTGGATTGCACTTCATAGTAGCTATATTCCGTGATGGAGCTTTTATTTTCTTTAGTAATCAGTTTGTACTATTTGAGATGAGCAAAGCTGCCCTACAGCTGCTGTATGTGCAGCCGGCCAATTAAGCACACGCAAGTCACAAGCGCAAAATTGTGCAAGCCTTGACTGGCTGACTGCACATGAAGCGGAAACTGGCTTGTATATGTATTTGTTTATGTAATCAAGGGTTGGATACGTGTGCTCTTATGCCTTGATTTAGAGTACACTGATTTTTCTTCTTTTAACTTTCTTGGTCATGATGTTCCATAAATTTCACACGTTGTCGTTACCCAGGCCTGGAATGAGTATAAGTAACTTGACGAATATTTTCAAATATTTTGTCCACGCCAGTTACTTGTTCTTCCCTAAAGCGGGAGATTTTTCTTTGCAAATATCTATTAAATTTAGTATTTCTTACGTCCGGGTTCAAGCATTAATATTCAAGTCCGTATCAATGGGAAAAAATCAAATCGGGTGAATGTGAAATGAAAGTGTATGCATTTCTTAATCCGGTATTGATCGCTGTACTCTAATGACGTTGGGCCTGCTTACTTACCCCAAAAAACCTTTATCGAGATTCTTGGGGTGAGATATTAGCGAGCTCTTACAATAAAGACTGAGAAAGTTGCTAACAACATGAACAAATAGATGTAAAGAACATGAACAAAATAGATATGGTTCCCTGATCAACGAAGATAACGTTCCACCTCCACCAAACTGCCACAGCCACTTGTTAGCGTACATCCAACTGACCTTCATTTGGTTTATTAACTATCATACTTTACTACCCTTGCTTTAGGGTTTTATTATAGTATATCATATATACGGTAATGAAAATTATAAATGAGTACATAAAAGTTATAAATGAGTATATAGAAATTGTAAAGTTGTAAATGATACAACTTTTATATACTTATTTATAATTTTTATACAATTTTGAAAATTGATGTAATTATATATCGAAGTATCGTAGTATGACCCAATGCTTTAACATAGATCTTTGATCATTTGCTGCCATTGGTTTAATATTGTTTGTTTAAACCTAAGAGTACTGCCGAATATTATCAGCTACGAGAGAGACCCTTTTAATGCGAAGAATTTACTTAACGATATATATATAACGGCAACCAAAACCTTGTCGAAAAACAGACGATAAATATAAGATAATTTAAGTAAATTACTAAATTTGTCTATTAACTTCGGATTTCATTCTAGATTAATACAACATATACAACCATCTTATATAACTTAAATCATAAAATTTGACATAACATAATATTATTGGATTAATAAAGGTAAAAAAAGATTTTAATAAACAATATAATAATCACTTATCGAATAATATTGTAGTATTCCAGTGGCGAGGTTATGTTATACGGAGTGGTTGTGTACATAGTGTTATTGTAAAATCTCATACCAGGCAAATATTTCTAGAAATTAATGTTAATTTATTATATAACTTGATACTTTTATCTTTATTGTTGTATGGACTGATGAGATCCTCAACTAGAGTAGGTATGTACGTGTATATAGTTGTATTCCAATACTCATTCTATTTCATCCCTATGATACGTAGTGTTGCCAAGTTGGCAATATCAAATCGAAGTTACCAACCATATTTATATACGTACCTGTGTAGATATTGTTCAAAATTGCTACATATGGGCATAGATGCATTATGCTCTTTTTTTTTTAATGAAAAAAATGGCCTCTTGTAGTGGGCTTATTATAAGTTGCCTGCACTCCTCCCCATTTTATATTTCCATCACCTCATCAAACAACGGATCTATAATCTATTTCTCCAATTAAGTTTCCTTCTCGTTGTCATTGTTTCATTATTATATCTCTACAACACGGGACTTAGAAGGACAAAGAGTAAGGAAGTTAGCAAGACCAGAAAGGCTCCTGAATCAGCTGGTGCATGGCCAATTATTGGCCACCTCCATCTATTAGCTGGTGCCTGGTGGTGATCTGCTCCCTTACCGAATACTTGGAGGTATGGCTGATAAATACGGGCTTGCCTTCACTATTCGCCTTGGCAGTCTCCATGCTTCTGTAGTGAGCAGGTGGGAAATAGCAAAGGAATGCTTCACAATTAATGACAAAGCACTGCTTCACGTCCAAAAACAGTAGCTGCAAAGCACATGGACTACAATTATGCTGTTTTCGGATTTTCACCTTACAACTCCTAGCGAGAGATGCCAAAAATTGCAGCACTTGAACTTCTTTCAAATAGTCGCTCGAGAAGCTCCAGCATGTTTCGGAGTTCAGAAGTCAATATGAGCATGAGGGAGCTATACAGTTTGTGAGCCAAAAATATCTCTTGCCTTGTGCATTTTGAACTTGAAAAGTGGTACTTACTGTGGTTTTACGAATGGTGGCAGGAAATCGTTATTTTGGTGCTTCTGCTGCATCAGATGAGAGTGAGGCGAGAAAGTGCCAGAAGTCTGTTAATGATCAGTTCTTTCATCTGATTGGCGTTTTAACCATATCTGAAAAATGAAGATTGTCTTGAGGAAGGTTAGAAGATTCAGTTGAATATTAAAAGATTGTTATGGATTATACTTCGTAGCAGCTGTCATTTCCGTGGTGGAGCTTTTACCTTTGTACATATTTTATGTAATAGCTAGATGGATACATGTGCATCCAAGTCTTAAGAGTATGCCGATTTTCTTTTTCGTAATCCGATATTGACCGCTAGTGTACTATAAATAATGGCGTTGGGCCTATGGGCGGCTGCTTAATTAATTAAGAAGACCTTAAATAATGGGACCGATATCGAGATAGCAAGCTCTTGAAAACAAACATTAAGAAAGTAAACAACATTAACAAAATAGTTTAGTAGTTCCCTAGTGAAGGAAAAGATAATAAACATAAGAGACTTTATTTCGACCTAAGACTATCCGATATTATCGGTTACGAAAGGAACCTTATAGTGATATCATGATACCGCAAGCAAGAGCTCCAAAAACAGTCAAAGAAATTGGAGATAAAACTAGTCAATAAGTTAGCTTGTCTGTCTAACTTTTGACTTAAATTGCCATAGGAGACAAACGCCAATAATTAATGAAAATGTAAATATAACTCAAATCATCTTTCTAAGATTCTCCCTTGATATATTAGTATAATAGTATTAATTGTAGTTGCTTGAATGCGGTGCCAGATAATAAGTTGGTCAAATTAATAATTACTTTTAAATAGTCCATTAAACTTTAAGTTCCACGTCCTTGACATGGCCACAAAACGACAACCAAAAAAAAAAAAAAAAGAGAAGTTCTTGTAATATATGCAAAGCTAAATCAGTGGCTTAAACTCAAATTGTATAGACTCTCACTTCCAGCACTCTGATCCACCATGAATTTCCTCGACACCACCATAGTTGGAGTCTTTATCATCCTTCTCTTCACCTTTTATCGACTGATGAGGAGGTCCAAGGGCCAAAGAGCACCAGAAGCTGCCGGTAAATGGCCGATAATCGGCCATCTCCACCAAGTAGCAGGATCACAACTTCCTCACTTCACCTTGGGAGCCTTAGCAGACAAGTACGGACCAGTCTTCTCGTTCCAGTACGGTGTGCACCCAGCTTTGGTGGTCAGCAGCTGGGAGGTGGCTAAAGAATTATTTACCAAGTATGATGTGGATATATCCTCTCGCCCAAAACTCACAGTTGGAAAACATTTGGGCTACAACTATGCCAATTTCGGGTTTTGTCCTTACAATGATTACTGGCGTGATTTGCGCAAGATAACAGCCTTGGAACTACTCTCCAACCGCAGACTTGAGTTGTTTAAACATGTTCGATCCAGTGAAGTAGAACGTGGATTGAAAGATATATACAAGCTCTGGACCAAGGCAAGAAGTGAGTCAGGCCGTGTTTTGATCGAGATGAAACAGTGGTTTGGGAGCTTGAATTTGAATATTATTTTAAGGATGATTGCTGGGAAGAGGTACTTTGGTGCTGATGATGAAAGCGATGAGAAACAAGTGAGGCGGTGCAGGAAGGCGATGAGGGAATTCTTTGATTTGGCTGGGATTTTTGTTGTGAGAGATGCTTTACCTTTTCTCGGATGGCTTGACGTGGGTGGACATGAGAAGGCCATGAAGAAAACCGCCAAAGAATTGGACAGTATTATTGAGGAATGGTTAGAGGAGCATCGTGGGAAGAGAGAAGCCGATGATCAGGCTGCCATCAACGGAGAGCAAGACTTCATGGACGTGTTGCTCTCTGTCCTTGATGATATTAACCTTTGCGGTTATGATGTTGATACAGTCATCAAAGCCACATGCTTGGTATTTCTTTTTTTCTCGGATCACATCCTTCAATTTCAATTTGCTTTTTTTAACTAAGGTGAAAATCAGAGAGGATTCTAGTCCACTTAGGTAATATATATTTAATAGGTCACTGCATGCATTTGCCAGCTTTGGTATCTTTTCAGGCCCTGATTAAATTTTAATTAGCCTTGATTACCACTTAATTGAGTAGCCAAAACTTCAAGCATCTAGAGATACTATCTATTAGCTCGATTTTGACATGAAAAGGGAAGTAATTAAGCTTGGGTGAATTGCTGAATATCTGTTCTAATAATATATATTTAATTTCTGAAACAAATGAACTTTGCAGACTATAATTGTAGGTGCCACTGATACCACAACCGTTACCCTGACATGGGCACTTTCGTTATTGCTGAACTATCCCCATACACTGAAAAACGTTCAGGAAGAATTGGACAATGTAGTTGGCAAGGAAAGACTGTTGTGTGAATCAGATATTGATAAGCTGGTCTATCTCCAAGCAGTAGTAAAGGAGACGCTGAGATTATACCCAGCTGGGCCACTCTCAGGAGCACGCGAATTCGCTAAAGATTGCACGATAAGTGGCTACCATGTCCCCAAAGGCACCCGGCTATTGCTTAACCTTTGGAAGATGCAAACAGACCCACGGGTGTGGTCGGATCCATTAGAGTTCAAGCCAGAGAGATTTTTGACAACTCACAAGGATGTTGATGTTAAGGGTCAACATTTTGAGCTCATCCCATTTGGTGGTGGTAGAAGAGCGTGTCCTGGAATATCATATGGCTTACAAATGTCACATTTGGCGCTGGCTAGTTTGCTGCATGCATTCGACATATCAACTCCTTCAAATGCACTTGTCGACATGACTGGAACACCAGGATTGACAAACATGAGGGCAACACCACTTGACATTCTTGCAAAACCGCGCTTGTCTCTTACCCTCTACGACTAAAACCTGTCAAGTATAAGGCATTACATGAATGAATATGTAAAAGTTTATATGAATCAGGATATATATACCGTTGCAGATAAGAAGGGACAAATGTTATAGTACACCGCCAAGTTTCTATTATTGTGTAAGTTGTGTCTGCTCTAGTGGAGTTAGATTCGTGCAACCATTTGGCCTATTAAATGGTATTTAATAACTAGACTCCCTCTCCCCTCCCAATTTTATCACATAGCTAGGAACCTTGCCAAGTACTGCAGTATGGTGGTCGACATGGGCAATATAATAATTCTTAGCTTGTACAATTTTCAACGAAGAAATTGGAAATGACAGCCTGCCAGTTATTGGCCTTTTGTGGGCGGAATAAAATGGAAAAAGTCCGTCATCCATCATCATAGTGGACATTTTCTCAAGATAATCATGAAATAGCTTCTTATTCAAAGTATCTTTGTCATCTTGGTTGACTTTGTCCCTTCTTTGATGAAAAAAAAAGAGTAAAAATTCAAAAAATAATTCTTTTTTAGGGGTATCTTAAATAAATGATCATCTCCTTTAAAATTTGTATGAAAGAATTCTCTTGGTTGGGAAATGATCAAAATTAATGTCATTATTTAGCATTTACATCTCTCTCAATCATATGAAAAAAGTTTCATGAAATTCAAATAATCCTTGTTTTTACATAGTATTTTGCATATCCATTTGCTTAAATATCATATAATGAGCTTAGGAATAGGTTGTTGAGATATGAATGGACTAAAATGGCAAAATATGGTGAGATTCGGGTTCTGCAGTGCTCGATGGTTGAGTTGTAGGATAGTTGGACACGAGTCATATGATACCATACACTCCTTCATTTTCTTGTTGGTTCTCAGGCGCTTGACACTTCGACAAAAAAAAAAAAAATCAGTTATCTGACACCTCGGTAAAAGAAAAATCCTATCAGTGTGTGTTCGACACCACCAAAGTAACAAAGTGGC
>SNVD02015206.1:0-97155 GCA_013180625.2 Boswellia sacra | reverse complement strand
ACTCCAAGAAGAAAAAGTCAAAAAGTGAATAGTTTAAGCAACTGATGACTCTTATCCAACAAATTTCAAATAGCTCATCTGATACTACTTAAGGCAATCTAAATTAAGATCCATGTGATGGACCACTATCTCAAGACCCATATGATTTATGAAGACCAATCAATACAAGAGACAAATTGTCCAACTCACATTCTAGAAGAACGGTGGAAAAGCATGATCAAGAATATCACAAAGTGAAGACAAATTTTAGCCGCCCATGTTTTCTTGAAGTCTGTCCATGTTTATCAAGAATGGTGAAAGTTGTATAATTGAGTCCATTTATCAACAGAAGTAATGAATATGTCTCTCATAATTGTACTCATGTGTAGATTTAGTCAAAAGTGTAGGCTTAATCAAAAGATATTTTATAAGTTAATAATTATGTATTTGGATTTCAAGAGGTTTGGAATCCAAATTTGAGTCTATAAAAGGAAGTTTATATTAATGAGAAGGTATTAGTGAAAAGCAAAGAAAAGCATCTTTGCCTTCAATTTTTCTTGTAGAATTTTCAAAGGAATTTTCAATAAAGTAAGTCTTTTACTAATTTCTTATCACTTTTTAATATACTTGTGTTTTATCTATTTTGCTTGTTTTTCTTATTTTAAATTATAGTTCAATATTTCATACTTTATCATATATCAGAGAATTTAACAAAAAACAAATCTCAACAAAGGCTAGGCCAATTCAAATGAATCAATGAAACAAGAAAATAATAAAAATTAAATAGTTGTAAAAATTCTACAATGCAATGTTATGACCTTTAAAAAAAAAAAAAAGGTCCAAGTTGGGATGTTTATGTTACCTTTAATTTGAACAATGGGAGTAATGATGTTACTTAGCCTATCTCACCGGGTTGTTTAAGTTTTTTTCCCCTTAATATGGTATCTAATTCGAATAAACTTAAAGATTGAATGCTTGAATCACTACAAGAATATTTTAAATATTTGTCACTTTATAAATTTTTTATTTGACAGTCTTTTAAATAAGTGAGAAATATAATCTAATCTGAAAAGTCAACTCTACCTTTTTATATTATTTGTCACTTTGAATAATTTCATTTATCACTTTTAAAATAAGTGACATGTATATACATTTAAAACAAAAATTTATATTTTCCCTATTTCCCTTTTTTATTTCCCCCCATTTGCTCACCTTCTTTTGCCCTAGCCGCCATCATCTACTCCCTTACCCACTCATCATCTACTAACATCGATTTCTTCTCAAATCCTTCCTATGATTCCATGTTTCTTCTCAAATTAGTTTCATTATAGCTCAAATCACCGACTCCAGCAGCCAGGCGAGGCACCGACTCCAGCAGCCCCGTAACTCGCCGACTCCAGCTATGGCGGCTAAGAAGCTTCGGGATTTAAGCCAACCGATTGATGTCTCCTTGCTCGACGCTACCGTTGCTGCCTTCTATGGCACCGGATCTAAGGAACAAGTGAGCTTTTCCTCATCATTTCTTTCACTTGCTCTTTTCTGTTTGGTTCCCGAGAAAGTGATGGGAAAGTGATTGGTTCTCAATGTTTCTACACGTACTCCTTCCTCTACCACCAAAAGGAGATGCTTTCCGATTGAGTCTGCATGGACACTTACTACAAAGCCATATTTCAGAATAGACATCACTTTCAGGGAAAAGTAAGTGCCTTTTGCTGTGAAAATTTGGGCTCTCTTCGTTAAAAAAAAAAGGAAAGAAATTGGTAGAAGTTTATTTTATTATCGTATTAATTATTTATTTTTGGTGAATAGTTGTATTTGAAAATTGAATTTGAGTTTAATTTGGTAGATTGTGTGAAGGCTGGGTTGGATGTAGGAACAGGAAGCGGTATTCTCGCAATTTGGTCGGCGCAAACCGGGGCGAGGAAGGTCTATGCGGTGGAAGCAACAAAGATGTCTGAGCACGCCCGCATGCTTGTCAAAGCTAATAATCTTCAACATGTGGTTGAAGTGATTGAGGGCTCTGTGAAGGATGTTGAGCTGCCGAAGAAAGGTAGTGTTAGTGCTTTTCCTTTGTAGTCCATTTCTCATTCATTTTGAACTGTCTTTTCCATTGTTCTGGTTTTATGTTGTGAGTATTTATGGAAATTTGTAGTTTCAGTTTCAAATATTTGATGATATTGTTTAATCGGCAGTTGATGTAATCATCTCTGAGTGGATGGGGTACTTTTTTCTGCGTGAATCTATGTTTGATTCAGTGATATGTGCTCGTGACCGCTGGCTGAAGCCAACTGGAGTCATGTAAGTAACTTAATTTGTTTTATGAGCATTATCTGCCTAGTTCTGTTGTATAAAATCACACAAGTTTACTTAGTTCTTTTGTTTCTGTGCTTTTAACTGCTGTCATTGCTTTAACAATGCTTAAAACTGGGAGTGCTAATGTTGTTTCTTTTGCCTCGCAATAATTAATCGTGGCTTCCATTTCAAAGGTGAATAGACACTGCATTTGCATTTGCAGTCTTAAAAAGTTTTCAAATTCCTCCTTGGTTCCTTCTGTACATTGGGAGCCACCAACAACTGCTTTGTTTAGTTTTTGAGCATTATATTATATAAGAGTCCCTTTTGGATATTGCATACTCTTTCCTTTATCTGTTGGATATTGCATACTCTGTGTTTTATTTTTTAAATTTTTACTACAAATCTGCTGGTTACAAATAATTATCTTTTTCTAGCCATGCTATATATACTTTTATTAGTGCATTTAAACTGTCTTTCTCTGGTCTGATAATTTGATTTTCAAAGTGAGCACATTATGTGGTAGGTTGTAGCACTATTATTGAGTGAGAAGCTGACCTCCATATTTTCATATTATTTCCCCTTCAGGATAGTCTGTGGTGTTGTGCTATCAGTTCTTATAGCATTGGTGGCTTCCAGTCCCACTAAGGGATGGAGTGGACGAAGTTTGAGTCTGCTTGATCCGTAAGTACCTAGCCTAATTTTCTTCTTATGTTATCTTATTTGTTGTTTAGAGTAGTTATCTTGCCAACTAAGAGTATATTTATTTCTTCCCTTCTTGTTTGGATGGAAAGGATTATGAGTATGGTTCTACACTTCTAAATGTAATATTTTATGTTTTACATTTCTTATTTTCACTGCATTCTTACAAAACTTATGCAAGCAAGTATATACCAATTATTGCTAGTGTTAGCGAACATCAGCCCCCTACCTGGCCATCTTACTTCATGGACATTAAAGTTTTGGCCTTCTTGGTTCCAGCTGGCATTATTGTGAGATTTAGTAACTTGATTTACTGTCGCTTCACACCTAGAAGTTGTGTGCTTCTACATAATCATGCTTTTTATATGTTGGCAGGCATGCTTCTTGCCTCTATCTAATGCAAGCTCCTTTGAGGTCCTTTATATTGTGATATCTGTATATTTTTCTGGAGTAATGGTAAGGAGAATATTGAAACAACCAATCTTTCTGTATTTTTCCTCTCTGATAATTCTAGTTGACCATTGTTTTGTAAAACAGGTGCGACTTATGCTTGTACTTGCTCCAGCAGCATGCATCTTATCTGGGATTGCTCTATCTGAAGCTTTTGATGTATTCACATGATCAATCAAGTTTCAGCTACCTAGATTAGCAAATTTCCTTGTTGATGTTAGCACATTTCCTTCTTTATGTATCATTAGTTCAAGTCGTTTAGCTTCATGACTAATATTCAGCTACATGGAATGTTTTAACCATTAAGGCAGGGGAGACCAGTTCTAACAGTGTTGTAGCAAAGAATGATGTACCAAAGCCTGATAAAAGTGAAGACACAATAAAGGAACGACCTTCAAGAAAGAACAGGAAGAAGGAAAAGGAGCAACTGGAAAAGGCTCATGTGGAAAAAACATCCATCAAATCCAAAATTGAAAAGAGGCTTTTGGTTTTACCTTGGGAGGCATCTCTGATTGCTATTATACTACTTGTCTTTCTGGGTGCATTCTATGTGGTACTTAAGACTTTTCTTCCTCTATAGTCTTCCTTTATAATGCATTGATTTAACACGTGCCTATGTTGCAGGAGTTGTATACAATTTCTTATTAAATGGTATTTTGTTTATCTATTACATCTTAAGAACATAATCAATTGTTGGGTGATTTCTTTTTTCCTGGCATGTTTTCTGGTATTGGATGTATAACATCCTCAATCTTTTTGTGGACATCCGCATAATCTCTTCTTTAATAAGAAATAAATATTCTGATGGCATTGGTGTCTCTGATTGAATAACCCATGTAGTGATAGTGGATGAGTCACTTTTACTTGTCAGTAATCTGGATAGGTTCCGAATTTATATGAAAATGCTAATTGATAGGAAGAGATTTATTGAATAAGAAGTACCTTCTTTCAACCGGTGGGTGCGATAAAGGAGGCGATGTGTGAAGAAAACTAAAGGCCTGAAAATTGTGCCACAAGTGAAAATTTGACACTTTGGAAAAAGAATCCCCACTGTTGGCAACTTGTCATCAGTTCTCAAAATGTTGTGTGGCACTGGTTATACAAAGACTAAAACTAATATTTGTTGCATAAAATCTTTAGATTACTTTTGGTTTGACCTTTTTACTGAATGGGAGAAACCTCAATGGTTGCTTCTTTCTAACTTCTCTTTCCTTGTTTTGTGATTATTGTCCTTGCCTGATGAATAAGTTATCTAACTGCAAATTCTTCTTTATCTTGTAGGTTCATTGTGTCTGGTCAGCTGCAGAAGCTTATTCAGCCCCCTCTATTGTCTTAACATCCTATTCGTATGATGATCTGCATGTTTTTGATGATTTTGCAGAGGCTTATGGATGGTTGCGGTACAACACTGAGGTGGATGACAAAGTGAGTTTTCTGCCTTTCCTATTCTACCGAATCTGTCCTTGTGTCTTTGTTGTCACTATAATCACCTTGATGGGCTTACTCTAGTTTCTTAAAGAAGATACAAAGTAAATAAATAATGAATATAATTGCTCTGGTATAGTAAGTTAGATGATAGCAGAGGGCTGGAACTTCTTGCAGGTTGCATCATGGTGGGACTATGGTTACCAAACAACTGCCATGGCCAATCGGACAGTCATCGTTGACAATAATGCGTGGAATTACACTCATATTACAACTGTTGGTACTGCCATGTCTTCTCCTGAAAGGGCAGATGGGAAATATTTAACTCCTTGGATGTAAAATATGTCCTTGTCGTCTTTGGAGGTTTGCTTCCATCTTTCATGCTTACTTTATCTCACAAAAAAAAGTATTATTCTCGTGGGTTACTCTACATGTCAGGTCTTGTCGGCTACCCAGTGATGATATCAATAAGTTCTGATGGACGGTTCGCATAGGAGGGGGGTGTTCCCTCATATAAAGGAACCCGATTACCTTGTAGGTTCCTGTTTCCATCAATATTAATGTAAAGAAAATGAAGTTCTGTTTTATGGTGTAATACTATACATTAGCAGAACTTTAAATTGCTTGTAGATGTTATTAACTGTTTTGAAACCTTACTTTCTGTTTGAAGAGAGATGGCCAGTATCGGGTTGATTTTCAGGCCACTCCCGCCATGCTAAATTGTCTCATGTACAAACTCTCATATTACAGGTCAGCTTTTGCAGCAACTTAAGAATATACAATTTCTAAAACATGTATGGCTATTAACTATTACAATCTATATGTCTTTCCTATAGGTTTGTAGAGACTGATGGCAAAGGCTTCGATAAAGTAAGGCGAACTGAAATTGGGAAGAAATATTTCAAACTTATGCATTTTGAGGAGGTTAGATGATCTTAATCTGCATTGTAAAAAGTTCTCTACATTGATATAGTTGTCTGGCGTATCGCATTCAGAATTCATTTGGGAGTTAGAAGTTCAAGTTTTATCAAAAGAACATGAACTTCTCTTGAGTTTCTGAAGGGAACAATTAAAACAATGCTTGTATGCACTTAAATTTAACTTGGGTATCCTAGAACAAGATTTAAATTTTCCATATACCCTGATGAGCACACTAGCACAGCTTGGTTGCCTGAAAGGGGTTTACTGAAAGTTTTCTCTACTTATATTGGTCATGACATGTACATAAGCTATCCTACTCAATATTTCTGACATCTTACCCTTCTTATCAAATTAGGTATTCATAACTCACCATTGGATGGTGTAGATATACAAATTGAAACCACCAAAGAACAGGATCCGTAGAAAGACAAAGAAATCAAAGTCGGTATGTATGACTGTTTGATATTTCAAGAGTTTTTACTTGAGATTTTTTTCCCACATAATCTAAACCTATTTTTAACTGTTCTTTTACTCATCTTTGTCATAAATCTAGTTCTACAACAACTATCTCAAAAGGAAGTGGAGCAAGAAAGAAGAATCCTTGGCAGTATTATGTTTTCTTTTATTGAATTAATTAGACTTCCTTAGTTTTCTTTTATTATGTTTAATTTTAATCTTTATTACATTTAATGTTACTACAGCAATGGAAGGGCAATCCTTTTGGATATTGAAATGATGAATCATGTTAACTTAAAGGAATTGTCTCGATAGTCTTTCTTAAATGCTTTCTTCCCTTTCTTTTCTCTCTTTTGTGGGGGCTGTTTAGCCAATGTTTGTACAATGTGAAATTCTTGGAGTTCACCCTGCAGATACCGCTTTATATTTTCAACAAGTTTACACCCCTAATTTTAAATTTATTTTGACTCTGTTAGTATATCACTAACTTCCTTTGTTGCTGGCCATGTTATCTTCATCCAATTAATTTACAGACCGGACAATGGTGAAATTCTTGGAGTTCATATTCTTCGTTTGCATGCTGCGGACCTAATCCATGAAGCATCTAATGCAATTGCATTAGGGACATGTATTCAGGTGGGCCTCTCCTTTGTAAATTCTTTTTCATGTTTCAAATTCCCTTGATGAGTTGGAATGCTGGTGACACTATTTTTAGTAGTCTTTATAGGAGCAGAAGAAACCCCACTTGTGTCTGCCTTTCGGCTACTAAATGTGTCTCATGCTGTCCGTTTTGGTTTTTTTCCTCTTTGCCAAAGCACTTGCAATTGGACACTCATCTACTTGCCAAATTTATGATGCAATACAGTGTTTTTAACTTCCTGTTTATGAGCCTGCTTCTTTTAGATTGGCTTTCTAATAGCAATATAGTTTTCATGATACTGATTGTTTGGAAGTTTATTATTTCATGTAACTTTCAAGTTTCTAGCTCTGTTATGTGGTGTGTAGGTTATTACATAGTACTTTGATTTTCATTTACCAAAATGTTAGCTCCATTGGCTTAATTGAACGATATGTGGAATGTTATGAATTCTCAAAAGTTTGGTTTAAATGATGAGTAGTCACATCAAGTGTTTCATATGTTTTGTATGCTTCATTTGCTGGATGCGATGTGGAGTATGCGATAGAAAGGCCTGCAATACCAAAAAGCGCTCTAAGATCATCAATACACACAAATTAGGGTTGCTTACTTGAGTCAGGAATTAAATATCATTATTTACCCTATTTAATAGATACTGACATTATTTATTTACTATTTTATTTGCATATAAGCATGTATTTAGGTTCGTTGAGCTAAGCAGCATCATTCTTAAGCTTGACTTGCAAAATTACTAGTTTGAAATTATCTTTGAGCTTGTTTTGTTTTTAATATATCAATATACTCAAGCAAGCAATTATATCAACAATTATGAGTGGAACTGCAACAGCTTGTATAGTTGTATGGTCCTGTCTTTCGTAATTTATCCCAGTATAATGGAATGTTGCATCGTTAATTTACTATCTTTAATTCTTTTGCAGTCGTTTTAATTGGTATGCTTGGGACTGTTGTCTCAACTAGCTTAACTAAGTGACTTTCTGAGAAATGTGAATGCATTTCCTCTTGTAAAGAGAAAGGACAATAAAAAAAAGAAAAAAAATTGATAATGGCTTCTAGAGCTATTTTAAGAAGGAAGATATTAATCTTTGATCACCTGAATGCCTCTGCTCGTTCAATTCAAAGCTTTCAATGTCTTGGGCATGCTGTTCAGAATCTTGATTCATGTCATTATAGCTCATCTGCAAACCGTGGCTCTTTGGATTTCAATCATTTGAAGCTGAACTTCGTGAAGATTGTAGGGAGAGAGGCATGCTTGGATTGCTGTCAGTTGACGAAATGCGTCAACAGGTTTTCCACATTAATCTCTTCTAAATAGCTCTTTTCATTTGTCAATTGCATATGTACACTAGATTATAGTTTTTGAAAGTTATTCTAATTTTGAATATGTTGATTAGAAGAAATGTAATGCTTATACTAGGTTGTGTGGTTTGCAACGTGGCAAACAATGGTTTAACAAATGACATAATTTTGACCTTTTCTCTCGGTGTACATAGTTACTTCCCTACCTGGCCTAACTTTTGATTTACCTTGACATGTCCAGATCGAACTTTACAACAGCATGGTAGATAAAGAGGGTACTGACAGTGAGAAAGATGCCATAAAGGCATATAGAGCAGCTCGAGAAGAAAGTGACCATGTTGCTGAAGGTGATGATAAGGTTTCTTCAGCACTCAAAGAAAGGGTAAGACTCATTTGATGCTCCTCTTTTCCTATCACATACATTTTAGATATTATTAACTAGTTGAATCCTTGCTCAGACTTCAGGCTGATGTTATGCTTCAAAATCTTGAGAAAGAAATCGATGATGTGGATGCTAAAATTGGTGATCGTTGGCAACTACTTGACAGGTTTATCATCATTTTCAGATGATGCTTCTGTCTTTTATCCAATTTGTTATTGGTTATTTTGTGGCATCTACTTTCATGATAAAAATGGATCTTGTTAGTAGTAACTGATATTCCCTATATTCTACCATAGTTTTTTTTTTTGATGAAAAAAAAAAAGAGAAAGAAGTGTCATATAGCCTAGCCATCTGCTGATAATATTCACGTGATCCACAACAGCCTTGTTTGTCTAAGATGCAACTATTAATTCAGATTCAGGTTTAGCTGCCTCTATGTGTTAGCCCTAAGGCTACATGATAATTTTGATGATAACAATACACATTGATTAATTGAGATTTACTAACATGTTTATTTATGTGCAAGAGTAAGATCATTGAAATAATTTTAAAATCAAGAAGAGGCTTATTAAAATGAAGTGTTGAAGCTAAGGAGAAGACTACATGTTAAAGGCACCAAAGTTTAAGAACAAGGATTGACTCAAGGAATGTGACACATGAGCAATGTTCAATCAATTGGTCATATATATCTCTACAAATATCCAAATGACGTGATTCTTGAGCCTTTGGAAAGCTTACTCAATTTATAACATTTCATATGTTTTAATAAAATTCAAATTTCAAGTGCAAGGTTGTCCAAATCATCATGCAAAGTTGAAAGACAAATGGAAGCAGCTGACATGAGCACCGAATACTCTTTTGGACATATCTTGAGCTAGAAAAATCAAAATGACTTGATTCTTACGGCATTGGAAGATGACTTAATGAGGCACATTTCATATGTTTTGAAGAAATTCAAATTTCAAATGGAAGGCTGACATAATTGACATGAAATTCGGTGGACTGACACAGAGAAGAAAAATCAACTCACATGAGCACCGAATGGTGTTTTGGCCATATCTTAAGATAGAGCTATCCAAAAGCTTTGATTTTTAATGTTTTGGAAATATTATTCAAATATGCAGATCTTTTATGTTTTGAAGAAATTCAAATTTCAAATATAAGGCCGGCATAATACACATGCAAGTTGATGGACTGACACATGAAAGAAAAATCAAGTCACATGAGCACTGAATGGTGTTTTGGCCATATCTGAGCTACAGATATCCAAATGACTTGGTTCTTGATGCGTTGGAAAGCTTATTCAAATGTGCAGATCTTTTATGTTTTACAAATTTTCAAATTTCAAACGGAACATTGACAAAAATGGCAGACAAGATTACGGTTTTTATGGTGGGCAGAAAATTTGGAGATGGTGTCTTCACTTGATTAAGTTCATCTCATTTGCCTATAAAAGTAGCCATTCTCCCATGCATTCAAGAAGTGCAAGAGAAGCATCCATCAAGCCACAAATAACAGAAATATCATTTTTAGAGAGCTTTTATATTATTTATCTACTCTTTGAAGAGAGTTATACTTTTGTTGTAAAAATTATCTTTGTTCTTGTATTGTGGTGAGAGTGAGATATTATTGTAAAGGATAATAGTTATCCTTGAGAGAACTCTTGTTGTGTGTTATCAAGAGTTGAAGGAAGTTGCCTTGGTGAGGTTGTTCATCAAGAAGAACTCTTGGTGTGGTGTTATCAAGGGTTGAAGGAAGTTGCCTTGGTGAGGTTATTCATCAAGAAGAACTCTTGGTGTGGTATTATCAAGAGTTGAAGGAAGTTGCCTGGTGAGGTTGTTCATCAAGAAGAACTCTTGGTGTGGTATTATCAAGAGTTGAAGAAAGTTGCCTTGGTGAGGTTGTTCATCAAGAAGAACTCTTGGTGTGGTGTTATCAAGGGTTGAAGGAAAAAGTCTTGGTGAGGTTGTTCATCAAGCAAGTTGTAAAGATTCTACAACTTAGTGGAAAGCTTAGCTCGTGGAGCTAGGAGCCCGTGGACGTAGGCAAGGTTTGCCGAACCACGTAAATTGAGTTTGCACTCTCTCTATCCCTTTCCTCTTACATTTACTTGCACTTGTGATTGTTCATCATTATTATTCTTTTGATTGCATCTTTGATAAATTCTAATTTCATCTTCTTCACCTTCATTCTCAAAGAAAGAGTTATATAATTTTGATCTTTCAAGAAAAGTTTTCTAAATCCGTTTTGATAAATAAAAACCCAATTCACCCCCCCCCCCTCTTGGGTTGCCATACCTGGGTCAACACTATGTTTGCTTGTGTGCGTATATTACTTCTGTTTTGTGGTTATCATTTATTCCACGCACAGCCATTTCATAGTTGATTTAATTAGTTTCAGTTCAAACTTCCATCTCTTCCAAGTGTTAAAACTCTTTCAATTAGTTAAATATTAACTTGCAACATTCTATGAACAGGGATCTTGATGGGAAAGTTACTCCTGAAGAGGTGGCAGGTGCTGCTTTGTACTTGAAGGATACATTAGGGAAGCAAGGTGTGCAAGAACTCATCAGCAATCTTTCCAAAGATAGAGGTCAGCTGCTCAATTAGACTCTTTTGTATTTTTGGCATGGTTACTGATGCGCGTGTTTGTTCATGTTTTGTTTAGAGTGTATGATGCATTGTGAAGTAAAAATATTCCCGTTTTATTTAAGACTATTGAACTCCTTTGGGTAGTTTAGTGGTTGCATGAGATTTTATTTTCTTCGTGTTCCATTACTTTTTAGTTGATTGATAAAGTATTACTTACCAACTTAAATGTAATAGATGGGAAGATCCTTGTAGAAGACATTGTCAAATTGGGCAGCTGGACAGAAAATACCAGTTCAGCAGAGAGAGAGGAATATATAGCATAAATGACTGCGTTGAGGTTTCTTTTACTGACACCTTGATAGCTCTTTGCCCTATTAACTGATTTCTTAACTGATCAACATTGAACTAAAGTGCTGAAATTGCTAGAGCTGTAAAGAATTGTCGTTATAGATAAGAATAACCATATGTACACAGAAAAAACATTGAAGCCTTCTTATTAGGCTTTCAAGTAGTATCACTTTGTAGTTTAGTTGGAAAAGTAGTTGCCTATAGCAGATCTATGCTTATAGTAGAAATAAAGAATGCTGTACTTTGCTTCTGCAATTGCTTCAATTTGAACAATTTTTGAAAGAGTGGAGCTTGCATCAGCTCGCATTTTAGGAGTTCTTTTCATATTTTTTTTGCTTGGTGTGTCTTGTTTTCTTATGTTCCACTTGCAATAATACTTTTATTAATTGATGGAAGATAAAGAAAGAAATGGCAGATGGTCAACATGAACCTTCTTCCTTTACCATTTTCTCCTTCCCTGACTTATTGACATAGTTCCATCTCGTCTCTTGTCACAATTCCTTTTCATTAGCTCTTACCATAACCTGAACCTCAATAAACTAAGCATTTGTTTTCTGGCATTGCCAAGCTCAACTGTGGTGGCTCATAAACTTTCTACTTTGTGTGTACTTCCACTTCTCTTGGCAGGTGTTTTAGGTGCTCCCAGCAAGCATGAGCAATTAGCAGACTACTTGAGAAAGCTGTTAGTTGAAGGGACAATTAAAGAGGATCACTTTGTGAACACTGCTGAGATGGTTAATGCTGTCCGTTTCCTATGGTGTGTTTATGGATAAATGCTTTTTAGTGCTAATCATTTGTAATTTATTGCTTTACTTGTGGATATCTTCTATAATGCAGCACATTCGAAGTACATCATGGTATGGCATTCAATATTTTATGGGAAATGGTTGTTAGCTCCAACATGGACATGAAAATCAATGCTGCCCATTTGTTGAAAGTCATTGTAAGTAAACTGTCATAGAATTATCTTTCCAGTTTATCCTGACATGAATTTTGTAATTATATGACTTCATTCATATAACAGGTGCCATATATTGATGCAAAAGTTGCTTCTACACATGTTTTGCCTACCTTGGTCACTCTTGGCTCTGACCAAAGCCTGAATGTGAAGTACGCAAGTATAGATGCATTTGGAGCTGTGGCACAACATTTTAAAAATGAAATGGTATGATATTTTTTGTTTTTAGACTTGACATTTGGAATCTTAATGGAGCAGTTAGAAGCATGCTATCCTAATAGAATTTGAATCTTGTAGATTGTTGGTAAGATACGTATTCAAATGGATGCTTTTCTTGAAGATGGATCCCATGAAGCTACTGTTGTTGTGGTCTGAGCATTGGTGGTGGCAGTACCTCATACAACTGATAGACTCCGTGATTATATCCTAAAATCTTTACTGAGATTGTTGCTTCAGTAGAACTCTTTATTGTTAGAAGAATATCTGCCGTCTGTTTAGCTATCTTAGCATTTTACTGGTACCTTGGTTTAAGCTATTTTTTCCTCAGCGTGATATACATCTGTTATCCAAGATTTTCCAACTTTCAGCTGTGCCAATTTCTTCAAGTGACATAATGTGTCGCCGTGAGAGAGCTAATGCTTTCTGTGAATCAATCTGTGCATTGGATGCTGCAGGTTTACATCTTGTCCATTATTTTCTAGGCACACAAATTTTAATTGTTTGAATTTTTTTTTTCCTTGCAAGTGGTAAGCTGTCTCTAAAACTAGATTAAAGAAATCATATATATAAGATAAATTAGAATTTTTGTGATTCTACTTAGTAAGGAGTTTTTTGTTATTCCAAATCATGGGTTTGCTTATAGTTGGCCCTATTTGAAATGGAAAATTATTTATCTTGCTGGGAATTTAATGCCTTAACTGTTGGTCTAGTTATCCTTTTCAATCAAGTAGGGAAAGGAGCCAAAGAGAAGTTCATATATTATATATTATATTATTTTCCCTTCTCTCCTCCTTTCCTTTTGTTCTGATTATAACATGCTCAGTGGCACTCAATAATTTGCTTTAGTCCAAGTTTATAGATAGAGATAATTGAACCTGCAGGAAATGAAGAATTTATTCCTTTATTTTTCTGTTTAGAACCTAGACGTATCCATTAAAAGGCATGTTGGGCTAATATCATCTCTTTCAACCCTCGCACTGTCAAGAAACTGATTTTAGTTGGTTAGCTTTTGATATATGGCATCCCCACAAAACGTAGCAAAATTCTTGTTTTAATTTCAGTTTAGTGCAAAACTTTGTTCCCTCAAGGCTCACTCTTGGGGACTATGATGCGAACTTTTGTTTCCCTCACCTTTTTTCCAATTTTCTCAGCAACAGAAGGGATATACTTATTGTTAGGATTAATTTGCATGATGCTTCATGGTAACAAATGGTGGTATAATCATCTGCATTTTACTCAATTGCCAAGCATCGGGTTTGTGTAACTCCGAAGAAATGTTTCTAATTCTTAGTGCAGTTGTATGACCTCTAAAGAAAGATGGCTAGTTCTTACTGCACTTTTACATTTGATGATCGACTACATTGTCCTTTTTGCCATGTACCTTATGCACAAATGCAATCAGAAGATATTCTTATTGTTCTTATGCATTGCTTGATGACATTGATCCCATAAATTGTTCTTTTTCTGATACTATTTAATTTGCTTGTTGACATGTCTACTGTTATGATTGTTACAAAGAACCATTTATATCTCTTTTTAATTAAACTCTCACACAGATCATTTATTTCAATAGTGTATGATAAATCTAGGACAGTAGATATTTGTGTGTGTCGTATATGCCAAATTGGAGTATTGACAAAATCGCACAGGGTAGAAAAATAATAAATATTAGTACTGTTATGTTTCTTAAGCAGCAAGAACCATTTCTGTCGTTAACAAGCCATATTTATCGGGCAAAAAGCGATAAATATGGTGCAATACAAAATGGAATCATTTATCGGTCAACAAGCGTCAAATATGAAGAAAATTAAAAAATTTAACCGTTAGCAAGCCATATTTATCGGGCAAAAAGCGATAAATATAGTACAATACAAAATGGAATCATATTTATCGTTCAACAAGCGCCAAATATGATGAAATTAAAAAAAATTGACCATCAGCAAGCCATATATATCGGACAAAAGGCGATAAATATGGTACAATTCAAAATATAATCATATTTATCGGTCAAAAAGCGTCAAATATGATGAATTTTAAAAAATTTGACCGTTAGCATGCTAAATTTATCAGGCAAAAAGCGATAAATATGATACAATTCAAAATGGAATCATATTTATCGGTCAAAAAGCGTCAAATATGATGAATTTTAAAAAATTTGACCGTTAACAAGCCATATTTATCGGGCAAAAAGCGATAAATATGGTACAGTTCAAAATATAATCATATTTATCGGTCAAAAAGCGTCAAATATGATAAAATTTAAAAAATTTGACCGTTAGCAAGCCATATTTATCGGTCAAAAAGCGCCAAATATCATAAAATTTAAAAAATTTGACCGTTAGCAAGCCATATTTATCGGACAAAAAGCGATAAATATGGTACAATTCAAAAATTTTGACCGTTGGAAGCCCCTAAATTTGTCAAAAAAGTGACAAATATGTGATTTTTTGTACAGTATTTTTTGAGTTATATTTGGCGCTTTTATGTGACAAATATGATTTACACTATATTTGACGTTTTGACCGACCGCCAAATATTATCAAAATCACCATATTTGGCGGTGCCATTGGTGGCGTTTTTATGACCACCAAATATGGTCATATTTGACGGTCAAAGACCACCAAATATGGCATTTTTTCTTGTAGTGAATCTCCTTATTGTCATTTATAGGTGTGACGTCATTTTCATTACGAAGATACTAGTTGTTTATAACTACGTCCTTTTTTCAGTAGATGAATTCTTTTTAATACTAGATACATATGGAAAGTACTTCTATTAGTTATATGCATGATTCTAATGGGTCATGGTCTATATTTTTTTATCAAGTATGCAATAACAATTTTTTGTAGCAATCCAAGTGAAAAATACTTTGGAGCTAACGGGAAACTCACTTTTAGAATCCAATAGTTTCTAGGATCAATTTAGTAAAGCATTTATGCAGATTCACAGTGAGGCCAACAATCAAACTAATGTCATTCAGAGAGGATAGATGTAATATTAATTGTGATATTTTTTTCTTAGTATATAATAGTTTCCTAGTCTTTCTTTTTAGTATGTCATTTTTTTATGCCTAAATTACAGGTAAATCCTACTATAGGAAGAGATAATTTCAATCGATCATTTACGTTATGGAGTGTAAATATTCTTGCTTTGCTTAATTCATTCAAAATATATCAAATTAACAGCACTCTGTGTAATCAAATTTGATTAATTTCTTTGTACAGTGTGGTAAAAGTGGTTGTATCAATCAAAGTCCATGCCCCCTTTTAGTACCCAATAAATAAATCTTACTAAAAGTTTGTTAAGGAACCACTTGGTTTGGTGGTATCATATATTCGCTAAGATAAATAGATCAAATATGAAAAAATAAGCAAGTGGTTGGGTTGAAGATAAGACTTTCTATAGAGATTATATGAAATAGACTAAATAATAGGCTACTAGAAGATGATGTGAAGACCTTGCATGTGTCAAAGTTAGAGGGGTCACTCAAACACATATATACCACTTAATCTTTTGGTGTGAGTTTAACTTTAATATTTAAAAAAACGTAATAGATGTATGCTATCATGACAGCAAATTGATATAATATTTTGTATATATTAATTTTAGGATGTAGTGGTTTGACTTGAGTAATTTCTATCTTAATCTGTATCAAAATTTTCTTTCCATTTTCTTTAATGTTGATGATAGGACCAAACATTGGGAGATTGGTGGCTTAATTGTGGAAGCATAATGGTAGGTTATTGGCCAAAGTCCCTATTTAAAAGTCTATCAAACTCAATTGATAAGGTTATCTAGGAAGGAGGGGTGTTCAGTGGTACAAGTGAAGCAAGTCCTACTATGGGAAGTGGCCATTTTGTTTAAAAGGACATTAAAAAGGAAGCTTAAATATAACAAATTAAAATTGTAGATGCATTCAACACACTACGAGATCCTGATACAAAATTATTACAATTGTACAGTGACAATTCCTAGCGTTGTAATATATGTCCTCTACAAGGCTACAAAGGCTTTGGAGTAGCTTTCCTATATGGGGGACCTGGTGGAAATTGTGGAATGTAATCAACTTTGATCCATCATTTCTAATATTGAATAAAAGATGCCTAAATTTGTTCACACTTTAATTTTATCGCATTCATATTCTCTCATTAGCAGTCCATATTTCAAGTCTATATTTGTCGTAATATGTCCATGTTGGCCATTAGATGCTTTTACTATAAAAGCTCGATTAGTTGATCTAATGGTCGCTGAGCTCTTTTTGCAAAAACATTCATTTACTTCTTTTAGACTTATCATCCAAAATTCTATTTTTTTCACTTCGAGGAGCATTTTTCTAACTTTATTCTTCTAATTCCTTAAGCCACTTCTACGTTAAACTTCTAAAAACTTTTGTATTCAAATCTGAGTACACATTATTTTGTGCAACCATAGTAATAATCTCTCCATCTACATAAGAAATTCCCATATAGCTGGCTACAGAAACATTCATCTAACGAATAAATATAAAAGGAAACAAAACTTAAAGCATATCATACAACAATGAAAAATGTCAGAGTTAACATTTATTTTTATTTTTTCTTTGCTAAGTTAATTTAAATTATAAATTTTGATACATTTCTATTATTTACTTATAAGCATTTATTTTAATTTAAGAAACAAGATTGGTTATAAAGCATGGAACAATACAAGAAATATTGAAAAGTTAATTATAAAAGCATATAAACAAAGTGTATTTCTAATTGTAGACAATAAGAGACGAGCAAAACTTACTTTATTGAAAACTTTCTTTGAAAAGATTACAAGGAAACTTTGAAGGCAAAGACTCACTCTTACTAGCCGATGCCTTCTCTTTGATTACAAGACTTCTTAAATAGACTAAGTGATGGACATCAAAACTGTTGAAATCCACTAGCATAATTACATCCTTAAAATATCTTTGACTATCACACACATGGCTACAATTATGCGAAATTTATTGATTACAATTTTGACAAATTGACTCCATTATATTTTTTTTTCTATTGTTGTTCATAATCTTAAATATACTCTGATAAAATGTGGGTGGCTAGAATTACCTTCACAAACATGTGATAAACTTGCTTGCCCACCGTCTTTCTAGAAAATGATTTGGATATTTTGACTTCATTTCTTACATATCATAAGGATCTTGGGAAAATGGTCCAACAAACGGGTCTTCTTCTAGATTATCTGGAGTACTGTTGAATAAGCTGCCTAAAATCTATTGAAGAAGGGCTATTAATTGCTTGAACTGTTCACTTTTTGACTTTTTCTTCTTGGAACCTTTTGAAGATGTTGACTTGTCACGGGCTTGGACTTCTATCTTTGATAGAGTATTGAGCTTGATAGATTTCTCCTTGGACTTGGACTGAGAGTGAATAGGCTTTTTACCGATCTTAAGCCACTACTGAATATTTTGAACTGAACAACTTGAAATGCCATATTTATCCCACCATTTAATTCTAAATTCTCTGACTAATGATAAATAACATCAAGAATAATATGATTCAAAGGTATAAGACCAGGATAAAATCCAGGGAATTTGAAAACCTATATGGAAATTTATCTATTGGATAAAATGTTGGTCTGAGACATCAACATGTTTTTTGTAATAAGGAAAGGATAATTAATTAGTCTATTTTGGATAAATTGCTGGACTAGCTCATAAATAATACCACCATTCTAGGAACCAAGATGGATAAAACTTTTGACACCTACTATCAAAATGGATGAACCAATAATGAACAAATGTTCTAAGATAAAACATATTAAACAAGGTTTTTTGATAATTTATATAATTATAACCATTTGGTTCATAATGAATCGAGAAAGAAACATTGGTCCAGATGGATTGGGTAACAAATTCTCTAAGGGTTTTTACTTTCTTTATTTTACAATTTGAATAAGAAATTTGATCTGAAATTGTAGGATCTTTGTGATGGACTATTTCATGCTATCAGTATCAACCAGAATTAACTAATAAAATTGACGAGTTTTTAATGGATTATTCATAATATATTGACAATCTAGAAGGAAAAATCTTTGAGTAAGGGTTTTGAGTTCAATTAGAGAGACTGACTTAGTGTGTTGAGTAACCTAGAGATGTTGACGTTGACTTTTTGTAATGTAATTGGATTTTTCAATAGATGAACCTATCTGGGTAAATGACCCAGTTGCTAATTAAGTACCTGTTTGGGTAGATGGCCGAGTTATAGCTTGAGAAAATGATTAATGTGGATATTCAATGACAACTGAATAAGTGTTCGCAATGGGGAGCTTCCCCAGTCCTGCAACTTGGATAGATTGATTAGTTTTTGCCATGATATAATCACTGGCTTTCATAATCTTTTTTTCTGACATTTTAAATATTCTCACCAAGTGTTTCACTCTTTGATTTTGCTATGTAAAAATTCTCTTGTTAAAAAATCTGGAATAGAATAATTTTCTCCTTCAATGAATTCAATTTTAAAATCAAATATATATAAAATTGCTTGCCATCTTGCAAAAATTTGTTCAGAAACTAAATTTTTAACATCCTTTTGTATAACCTCTTTTGCAAATTTGCAATCAATACGAAGTAAAAATCTTTTATTGAGTAAATCATCTTGAAATTTTGTAATACATAAAACAATTGACAAAATTTCTTTTTTAACATTTGAGTAATTCTATTATGGTCCGAGCCAGATTACAGAATGATATCTAAGTAAATCTTTTTTATTTGATTCTGGTAATTTTTGCTTAAGAATACCTCCATATCCTATTTCTATCGCATTTATTTCTACAATCATAAATGCGTCAAGATGTGAATTTCCTAAACAGAAAAGTGTTTTGGCCTTTTCTTTTAGAATTCCGACTATTTTAGTATGTTGATCTATCCAAGGTGAAGGATTCTTTTAAAGTCTTTAGAATAAAGGTCTACACACTTTACTAAGATTTGGAAAGAAATTTGATACATAATTTAAAGATCCTAACAATCTTTGTAATTGATTTTTATCTTTGATTTCATCTAAAATTTGTTAGCAAATTCGATTGCGCTTTGGATAAGTTTTATTGTTCCTTGATGTATGTCATATCGCAAAAATCTTATCATTGTTTGAAATAACTTCATTTTGGGAGCAGAAATAACTAGTCTACTTTTCTTGGCTATATAAAAGAATGTTTTTAAATGTTTAAAATATTGCTCTATTTTTTCACAGAATACTAATATATCACCTATATATACTATAATAAATTTTGAATAAGGGTTGAATATATCATTCATAATATGTTGAAATTTAGATGGAGCATTTTTTAGTCTAAATGGCATTACATTGCATTCATAATGCCCAAATGGTATTGTAAAAGATATTTTATATCTATCTTGTTCTGTAATTTGAACTTGCTAAAATCCACTTTTCATATCAAATTTTGAGAATAATATTGCATCACAAAGTCTTTTAACTAAACCCCGTTTATTTAGAATAGGATATCTAATCCATTGCGATACTTTATTTAATGGTTTATAATTGATTACTAATCTTGGAACTCCTTTTTCTAATTCAGCTTTTTCAATAACATAAGATGCTGCACAACTCTAAGGTGGTTTTGATTCTCTTATTAATTTCTTCTTTAATAAATCTTGTATTTCTTCTTGGCAATATTGTTATAATTCTCGATTCATTTGAATTGGTCAAGCCTTTGTTGGAATTTATTTTTCATTAAATTCTTCAATATATGGTAAAGTAACTCCCTATTTTTTTCTATCTCAAAATTGATTAGGTAAATCTGAATATATTTCTTTCCAAAATTTATTTTCAATATCTTCTATATGTTCTTTTAAATTAGGTTTTTCCAATTGTTCCTTAGTTCTTTTATATTTATTTTTTTTTGTAGATAATTAATATGGAATTGTTTATCATTTATTAAACTAATTTGTTTTATTAATTGTGTTTTGTTGAAGTAAATTAATCTCTTTAGTGTCTATTGGTGACAAGAATTCCAAGCTTATTTTTGTTCCTATAATGTTAGTATGAAATCCTTTATTATCAACTTTAAATAGATATATTTGTGTTAAGAATGGAGTACCTAGGATAATATTTTGATTATTATTTTTTATTAACATAAATATTGTTTTAAAGCAATATCCCTGATTACATATTTTGACTTTTGATAACTTATGCTAGACTTCTAAGGACATTCCATACCATGTAGTCTTACATGCGTTTTCTCATAATATTGTATTGGAATAAGAACTCCTCTAAGACCATTTTGGTTTGCTGCTAAGTCTGCTAAAGCAATTGTTTTTATTTGTAAACAATTATTTATATGTAATAATATTTCTATTTACCATTTTTTATAATTAATCTTTTCTACAATTTGTACATAATCTGTTTCTGTTTTTGAACTAGAAGCTAAATTTTGATCTTTATGCTTAAATTCAAGTATTGTTATCTAGTTTGAGTTTGGAGTTGTTCTAATTATTGATTTTAAATTTCTTTCTTGATTTTTTTTTATTTGTTCCTTTGAATTTCTAATTTCTTGTTGTAATTCTCCTGTAGTAACCTATTTGAATAAGCTTTGTGATGGATATTTATCTCATATCTTATTTAAATTAAATGTTTCTGGAGTCTTTATACTACTTTCTTGTTCTAAAATTTCTTTTAATCTTATTAAATATTCTCTTTTATATTCGAATCTTCAATTTATCAATAGTATCCAATATAAATCGTTTATCAGTGTTTTTGTAATAACATTAATTTGTTTATAGTTACATAATCCTTCTATACAACTTGAAGATTTACTGATTTCTTATGTGTTATCAATATCTCGAATTTCTTGAATATCATTATCCTCATCACTAATACTATATTCTTGACTCGATTGTTCTTTATTAATTTTATTTCTTAGTTCATCTTGGTCATTTAAAAGTTTGTTGACTTTATTTTTCTTATTACATTGTTTTGATGTATAATCAGGTTGTCTACAATTCCAACATTAAGTGTTTTCTAGACTTTGAATTATTATCAAACTGACTTTTATATTTATAAAGATTTTTTTATTTATTCATTTTATATTTCCTGGAATAGGATGGTGGCCTAAGATTTTCATAACTATATTGTTCACAAAATGATCCCATCGTTTTACTAAATCTTTCTATTTTTCTTTTTTCTTTTTGTTCTTGACAAATTGATAAAGCTTCTTTTTTAATAAAAGCAAACAACCAACCATATTTTATATTATCCCAAGGAATAGAACTTTCTCCTATTATTTCTGTTAATTTATTGATTATTTTTTTACAAAAGAATTTTGGTAATCCTGAAATAAATCTCTCTTTCCCAAAGGAAGCATTGCAATCTTGTCTTTTAATTATGTTTGTTATAAATACATCTTTGTACCATTTAAAATCTCCTAAAGTTGGACACCTAAGATTCGTTAAAATTATTTTTGAGCTAGCTAATTCCTCTTTAGGATTTCTTATGAAATGTATTGAAATAGTATATATCAGTACTTCTATAGCATTTTGGGTTTCTTGAATAGTTACAAACCCATCTTCGTCTTCTACTTGGTTCTTGTCTACATGGTTAAGTATTATCTGTTGATTATTAAATCCTATATAATTGTCCCATCAATATTTTAATAATCCTATAAAACCTACAACTAAGTTATTAGCAGTTTCATTATCACTGTTGACCCAGACATGGCAACCTAAGAGGGGGGGTGAATTGGGTTTTTATTTGTAAAAACGGATTTATAAAACTTTTCTTGAAAGATCAAAGTTAGTTCACTTATTTCTTTAAGAATAAAGATAAAGAAGATGAAAATAGAAGTTATCTAATATGCAATATAGGGAATAACAATAATGAACAATCACAAGGGCAAGTAAATATAAAAAGGATAGGGATCGCAAACTCAATTTACGTGGTTTGGCAAACCTTGCCTATGTCCACAGGCTCCTAGCTCCTCCACAAGCTATGCTTTCCACTAAGTTATAGAGTTCTTTACAACTTGCTTGATGAACAGCCTCGCCAAGACTTTTTCTCTCAATCCTTGATAACACCACACGAAGAGTTCTTTATAACTTGCTTGATGAACAACCTCAGCAAGACTTTTTTCTTTCAACCCTTGATAACACCACACCAAGAGTTCTTCATAACTTGCTTGATGAACAACCTCACCAAGACTTTTTCCTTCAACCTTTGATAACATCACATCAAGAGTTCTTCACAACTTGCTTGATGAACAACCTTACCAAGATGTCTTCCTTCAACCCTTGATAACACCACACCAAGAGTTCTTCTCAATTGTTTAACTCTTGATAACACCACACCAAGAGTTCTCCAATTCAACTTTTGATAACACCACACCAAGAGTTCTCTCAATTATTCAACTTTTGATGACACCACACCAAGAGTTCTCTCAAGGATAACTATTATCCTTTACAAGAAGATCTCACTCTCACCATAATACAAGAACAAAGACAATTGTTTACCATAAAATACAACTCTCCTTAAAGAGTAGATAAAGAATATAAAAGTTCTCTAAACTTCGTATTTCTCTTATTTGTGGCTTGATGGATTCTCATTGAATGTATGGGAGAAGGGCTCCTTTTATAGGCAAATGAGATAAACTTAATCAAGTGAAGACACCAACTACAAATTTTCTGTCCACCATAAAAACTGCAATCTTATCGGCCATTTTTGTCAATGTTTTGTTTGAAATTTAAAAATCACAAAGATCTGCATATTTAAATAAGCTTTCCAATGCATTAAGAATCAAGTCATTTGGATATCTCTATCGCAAGATATGGATAAAAGACCGATCGGTGCTCATGTCAATTGATTTTTCTTCCTTGTGTCAATTTACCAATTTCCATGTTGATTATGTTAGCCTTACATTTAAAATTTGAATTTATTCAAAACATGAAACATCTTTATATTTGAATAAGATTTCCAAAACATTAAGAATCAAGTTATTTGGATATCTCTATCTCAAGATATGGACAAAAGACCATTCGGTGCTCATGTGAGTTGATTTTTCTTCATTGTGTCAATCCATCGAATTGTATGTTGATTATGTTGGCCTTCCATTTGAAATTTGAATTTCTTCAAAAAATATGAAATGTGTTCCATTAAATCATCTTTCTAATGCCTTAAGAATCAAGTCATTTGGATATCTCTAGCTCAAGATATGTCCAAAATAGCATTCGATGCTCATGTCAGCTGATTCTATTTGTCTTTTACTTTGCATAAAGATTTTGACAATATTACACTTGAAATTTTAATTTCTTTAAAACATATAATGTTATAAATTGAGTAAGCTTTCCAAAGGCTCAAGAATCATATCATTTGGACATTTTTAGAGAAATATATGACCAATTGATTGAACATTGCTCATGTATCACATTCCTTGACTCAAACCTTGTTCTTAAACTTTGGAGCCTTTAACATGTAGTCTTCTCCTTAGCTTCAACACTTCATTTTAATAAGCTTCTTCTTGATTTTATAATTATTTCATTGATCTTATTCTTGCACATAAATAAACATATTAGTAATACCTCAATGAATCAATGTGTATTGTTATCATCAAAATTTAAACGTATTAGTAATACCTCAATGAATCAATGTGTATTGTTATCATCAAAATTATCATGTAGCCTTAGAGCTAACAATCACTTGTTTTCTAAGCTTTATAAGCGGCAAATGCCATTCCAATTTTTTGTAAGGTATTAATTATTTCATATTCTGACTTACCATTTATATTCTATTTATAAATCGAATCACCTGCATATCTATTTGAAATAAATTTTTTTATCTATTTGAAATAAATTTTTTCTTTCTTTCTACATTAAATCTGGTGAAGTAGGTTTTGTATAATATGTTCTTATAGGGGCTTGCTTCCATTTGTCCTTTCCAATTATTTTGTTAATTTCATCTATATCTTATGATGTTGTAATAGATTAAGTATCACTCTGTTGATTTTGATCTGTAATATTAATATTATTAGAGAAACTTGGTAATATCTTAAGATTTTTATTTATCTAATCAATTAAGTCTATTTTAGGATGTTTTATTGGTGTATTATTTTGTTAAACTGGTTTAAATAGTGGTGGAGATATATCTCAAGAAAATGTTGTAGACTGTTTTAATTTATTATTATCTATTTGATCTTCTACTCTTGTAACTTGTTCAGATGCAGGATGAAGTAATTGATTATGAAAATTATTTTGCTCATAAATGTGTTTAATATCTCATAAGGTTGTATTTTCATTAACTGACTTATTAGGTCCTTTTTTCTATGGTGTTGCCAAAACTTCTATTTCACTTGTTTTAATCTTAATTTGTTCTAAAGTTGGGTGTATTGATTGATTTATTTCATGTTGTGTAGCTTCCTACTTTTTAAATTCATTTATTTGAACATTAATTTGTCGACTTTTATATAGTAATTGTATATTATGTCTTGATGCATATATATCAAACCACGTAAAGAAAGGAATATTGACTTTTATTCTTATCATCTCATTATACCATTCGTTTTTTATTTCTTCAGTTTTTGTTTAGTAAATGTACTAAGATACTATTTTCTTTTAAAATTATGTTTCTCTTGTAAAAAATATTTTTTTAAAAAATTCGTTATTAATTTCAAAGTCTTCTTTTTGAATAGTAATAATAGTTTGAAAATCTGATTGTATAGGTGACATTGGAGGCAATTGGTCAACTGATTATGTTATAGGTGTAGTATAATTTACTGTATAAGGAGGGTTATTATTTATTTCACTTGCTTGAGTACTTCTACAATTAAAACTACTCGTTTTTTGTATTGAAAACGAACTCCTAGCAGATTTAAAATCATAATAAGTTGATGAAGTTTCTCCTATTCTTTAAGAATTGAATCTTAATAAAATTTTTTGTCTTTATTTTGAGTAATTTGTGCTATTTCTTTTTGTGCTATATTTCTAGATGGGAATAGATTATCTATTTGCCAAACTTCTAGTATAGTAATTTGATTCAATTTAAGTACTTTTGGTGTATGAGATGATTATGGATTTTTTTTTTTGTTTCTATCGTTAATATTGCCGTTTCTCCTCTAGTATCTTGTAATCCACATCTAGGGTTGAATTATGAACTAGTTTGCTTAAAATATATTCTATAAAGTAAGAATTATCCATACCTATTATATGTAAAAACTGATTATGATAAATTAATATTTAAAACTAATGTATCTAATATTGTTGGATCATGAGGACTAACTTGAAAATTTGGAGCACAATTGAAATAAATAGCACAATTACAAAGATTTTACTATACAGCCCCTAAGAAGGAATCTTGAAATTTTAAAAATATTCTATCATTCCATAACATTAATACTGGATAATCTATTCCTATTTTTTATAATGGTTTTATAGATATTTGTATTAATCCAAAGTGTATATAATTAAATCTTTTTTGCTTATAATTTTCTATAGTAGTTGACTAAGTAATCTTATTTCTTCAAATTCATTTTGCAACGTCAAAGTTTCCTCATGTTTTTTTATTGAATAAGCAGTTTTAAAGACAAAGTTCCAATATCATAAATTATATCAGGTGATATATTGCATAGTGTATTTTTGTTTAAACTTTGTTTAACATTAGTAATTTTTTTCATTATTTCTCTTGAACTAATTATCTTGGACATTTTTCTAGTTTTAGAACTTAGATATCTTCTAACTGTAGATGCCATTTTTGAATTATTAATAGCTTCCAATTTTAGCATACAATTTTCTTAAGACAGGAAAGCCTACGGGAACATCTAAGGCTTACAAACGGTCTCACACTATCTCTCATAGCTGCCGGTAACACTTGCCTTGCCAATGTATACACAACTCTCACTGCTACCTATCCTCTCCCTCAACTCTTGTTTACTAAAGTTTTCTTTTACTAATAATTCTATAATGATATCTATAATTAGAATTTCTCTAAATTCTACCTCTTTCACAAAGCGTCCAATACTATGTTTCTAAATCTAAAAGATGATCTTTAAAATAATCTAATTGCGATATATACTCTAGTTTATCTTCGCATGATATGCTATACCAATAGCTAATAAGATAATTTTGTATTGTTTTATATTCAATTCTATGACTTCTAAAATGCGCTCTTAATCCACTTTTTTCTGTCATCTATCTAGAGATTTAATATGTGAAACCTATTGAATTTGGCTCTGATAACATTTGAGAAACTGGATCGGTTATAAATCATGAAACAATACAAAAAATATTTAAAAGTAATAATTATAAAAGCATATAAACAAAATGTATGACTTAAATAACAAGTTGTAATTGTGGAAAATAAGGGATGAGTAAAATTTACTTTATTGAAAACTTTATTTGAAAAGATTAAAAGGAAACTTTGAAAAGACTCACTATTCTTAGCCGATGCCTTCTCTTTGATTACAAGAGTTCTTAAATAGACTTAGTGACGAACTTCAAAACCTTTGAAATCTACTAACATAATTACATCCTTAAAATATATTTGACTATCATACACATGGCTGCAATTATTTGAAACATATTGATTGTAGCTTTTGATAAATTGACTCGATTATATTTATTTTCTGCTGCTCTTGATAATCTTGAATATACTCTGATAAAACGTGGGTGGCTAGAATTGTCCTCACAAACATGTGATAAACTTGCTTCCCCATGATCTTTCTAGAAAATGAATTTGATATTTTTTACTTCATTGCTTACAAATCAAAAGGATCTTGGGAAAATGGTCCACCAAACAGGTCTTCTTCTAGATTATCTGGAGTACTGTAGGATGAGTTGTTCGAAATCTATTGAATAAGGGCTATTAATTGCTTGAGCTATTCACTTTTTCACTTTTTCTTCTTGGAACCTTTTGAAGATGTTGATTTCTCATGGGTTTGGACTTCCATCTTTGATGGAGTATTAGGCTTGATAGATTTCTCCTTGGACTTGGACTGAGAGTGAATAGGCTTTTTACTGGTCTTGAGTTATTGCTGAATATTTTGGACTGAACATCTTGAAATGTCATACTTATCCCACCATTTAATTCTAAATTCTCTTACTAATAATAAATAACATTGAGAATAATAGGATTCAAAGGTATAAGACCAAGATAAAATCCAAGGAATTTGAAAACCTATATGGAAATTGATCTATTAGATAAAATGTTGGTCTGAGACATTAGCATGTTTTTTGTAATAAGGGAAGGATAATTGATTAATCAATTCTGGATAAATTGCTGGATTAGCTCCTAATTCTAGGAATCAAGATGGATAAAACTTTTGACACCTACTATCAAAAGGGATGAATCAAGAATGAACAAATGTTCTAAGACAAGACATATTAAACCATGCTTTTTGATAATTTACATAATTATAACCATTTGGTTCATAAAGAATCGAGAAAGAAACACCGGTCCATATGGATTGGGTAACAAATTCTATAAGGGTTTTGACTTTCTTTATTTTACAGGTTGAATAAGAAATTTGATATCGATTTGTAAGATCCTTATGATGGACTATTTCTATGCTGTCAGTATCAACTGGAATTAACTCATGAAATTGAGTTTATTTTTTAATGGATTATCTGTAATATATTGACAATCTAGAAGGAACAATATTTGATTAAGGGTTTTGAACTCAACTAGAGAGACTGATTGAGTGCATTAAGTAACCTAGAGATGTTGATGTTGACTTTTTGTAATGTAATTAGATTTTTGAACAGATGAAGCTATCTGGCTAAATGACCCAATTGTTAATTGAGTACCTATTTAGGTAGATGACCCATCTACAACTTGAGGAAATTATAAATATGGATATTCAGTTAAAACTGAATAAGTGTTTGCAATGGGGACCTTGCCCACTCTTGCAACTTGAATCAATTGATTAGTTTTTGCCACGATATAAATCACTGGATTTCATTATCTTTTTGCTTGACATTTGAATATTCTCACCAAGAGTTTCACTTTTTCATTTTGTCTTGTACAAATTATGTTGTTAAAAAATATGGCATAGAATTATTTTCTCCTTTAATAAATTAAATTTAAAATCAAATACAGATAAAATTGCTTGTCATCTTGTAAAAATTTGCTTAGAAACTAAATTTTTAATATCCTTTTGTAAAACCTCTTTTAAAGATTTGTAATCAATACAAAGTAAAAATCTTTTATTGAATAAATTATCTTGAAATTTTGTAATGCATAAAATAATTGACAAAATTTCTTTTTTAATATGTGAGTAATTCTTTTGTGATCCTAGCCAGATTCCTAAATCATATCTAACTAAGTCTTCTTTATTTGATTTTGGTAACTTTTGTGTAAGATCCATATCCTATTTCTGAGGCATCCATTTCTACAATCATAAATGCATCAGGATATGAAATTCCTATGCAAGGAAGTGTTTTGACCTTTTCTTTTAGAATTTTGATATTATAGCATGTTGGTCTATCCTGGGCAAAGGATTCTTTTGAAGTCTTTAGAATAAAGGTCTACATAGCTTTCTAAGATTTGGATAGAAATCTGATACATAATTTAAAGATCCTAAGAACCTTTGTAATGTATTTTTATCTTTATTTTCATCTGAAAATTTGTTAGCAAATCCTATTGCTCTTTGGATAGGTTTTATTCCTTTATGTAGTCATATCCCAAAAATCTTATCTTTGTTTGAAATAACTTCATTTTAAGAGCAGAAATAACTAGTCCATTTTTCTTGACTATATAAAAGAATGTTTTCAAATATTCAAAATGTTATTTTATTACTTCGAAGAAGATTAATATATCATCTATATATACTACAATAAATTTTGTATAAGGGTTGAATATAGCATTCATAATATGTTAAAATTCAGATGGAGCATTTTTTTAGTCCAGATGGCATTAAATTCCATTCATAATGCCCAAATGATACTGTAAAGCTATTTTAAATCTATCTTGTTCTGCAATTTGAACTTGCCAAAATCTACTTTTCATATCAAATTTTGAAAATAATATTGCACCATAAAGTCTTTTAACTAAATCTCGTTTATTAGGAATAGGTTATCTAATCTATTGTAATATTTTATTTAACGGTTTGTAATTGATTCCTAATCTTGGAACTCCTCTTTCTAACTTAGCTTCTTTTATTAACATAATATGTTGCACAACTCCAAGGCGACTTTGATTCTTCTATTAATTTCTTCTTTAACAAACCCTGTATTTCTTCTTGACAATATTGTAATAATTCTTGATTCATTTGAATTGGTCTAGCCTTTGTTGGAATTTGTTTTTTATTAAATTCATTAATATATGGTAAAGTAAATACATGTTTTTTTCTATCCCAAAATTGATTAGGTAAATCTGAACATACTTCTTCGCAAAATTTATTTTCAATATCTTCAATATCTTCTTTTATATTTAGGTTTTTCCAGTTGTTCCCCATTTCTTTTATATTTAATTTCTTTTTGTAGATAATTAATATGGAGTTGTTTATTATTTATTAAATTAATTTGTTTATTAATTGTATTTTGTTGAAGTAAATGAATCTCTTTAACTTCTATGGTTATAAGAATTCAAAGCTTATTTTTGTTCCCATAATATTAACATGAATTCCTTTACTATAAACTTTAAATAGATATATTTGTGTTAAGAATGGAGTACCTAGGACAATATTTTGACTCATATTTTTTACTAATATAAATGTTGTTTTAAAGTAACATCCGTGATTACATATTTTGACTTTTGATAACTTGTACTTGAGTTCTAAGGACATTTTATTTGCACCATATAGTCTTTCATACGTTTTTTCATAATATTATGTTGGAATAAGACATTCTCTCAGACAATTTTGGTCTGCTTTTGAGTTTACTAAAGCAACTGTTTCTATTTGTAAATAATTATCTATATGTAATAATATTCCTATCTACCATTTTTGATAATTAATCTTTTCTATAATTTGTATATAATCTGTTTTTGTTTTAGAGTTAGAAGCTAAATTTTAATGTTAGAAGCTAAATTTTAATCTTTATTCTTAGATTCAAGTATTGTTAATGTAGTTTGAGTTTGGAGTTGTTCTAATTGTCGATTTTGAATTTCTTTCCTGATTTCTTTTATTTGTTCCTTTAAATTTCTAATTTCTTGTTGTAATTCTTCTGTAGTAATCTGTTTGAATAAGCTTTGTGATAGATATTTATCCTATATCTTGTTAAAATTAAATGTTTATGGAGTCTTAACACTGCTTTCTTGTTCTAAAATTTCTTTTAATCTTATTGAATATTCTCTTTTTATATTCGGATATTCAATTTTATCAATAATATCCAATAGAAATTGTTTGTCAGTATTTTTAGTAATAACATTAATTTGCTTACAGTTACATAATCCTTCTATACAACTTGAAAATTTATTGATTTTTGATGTATTATCAGTATCTTGAATTTCTTGAATATCATTATCCGCATCACTAATACTATATTCTTGACTAGATTGTCCATTAAATAATAATTTATTAATTTTATTTTTTAGTTCATCTTGGTCATTTAAAAGTTCATTAACTTTATTTTTGTTTTTACATTGTTTTAATGTATGATCGGATTGCCTACAATTTCAACATATTAAGTGCTTTTTAGACTTTGAATAATTCTTCCTACGTTGGTACTTTTTCTTATTCTTCTTATAGTATTGATTATCAAATTGACTTTTATATTTGTAAAGATATTTTCATTTATTCTTTTTATATGTTGCTAGAATAGGATGGTGGCCTAAGATTTTCATAACAATATTGTTCACAAAAAGATCCCATCTTTACCAAATCTTTCTATTTTTCTTTTTTCTTTTTTCTTTTTGTTCTTGACAAATTGCAAAACCTTATTCTTTAATGAAAGCAACCAATTGACCATATGTTATATTACCCTAAGGAATTGAACTTCCTCCTGTTAATTTATTGACTATTTTGGAGAAAAGAATTTTGGTAATCTCGAAATAAATCTCTCTTTCCAGAAAAAAGCATTGCAGCCTTGTCTTCTAAATATGTTTGTTATAAATACATCATTTTACCATCTAAAATATCCTAAAATTGGACAAATAAGATTTATTAAAATTATTTTTTAACTTGCGAATTCCTCTTTATGATTTCTTATGAAATGCATTGAAATAATATATATTAGTACTTCTACAGCATTTTGGGTTTCTTAAATAGTTACAAACCCATATTTGTCTTCCACTTGGATCTTTTCTACATGGTTAAGTATTATCTATTGATTATTAAATCCTATACAATTGTTCCGCCAATATTTCAGTGATTCTGTAAAACCTACAACTAATAACTTAGCAGCTTTACTATCACTTGTTTTATAAGCTTTATAAGCAGCAGATGCCATTCCTATTTCTTATAAGGTATCAATTATTTCATATTCTCACTTACCATCTATATTCTATTTATAAATTGAATCACCTGTGTATCTATTTGAAATAAATTGTTTTCTTTCTTCATACATTAAATCTGGTGGAGTAGGCCTTGGATAATATGCTTTTTGTAGGGGCTTGTTTCCCTTTATCCTTTCTAGTTATTTTGTTAATTGCATCTATATCTTCTCATGTTGTAATTGACTGAGCATCACTTTTTTGATTTTGATATATAATATTAGTATTATTAGAGGAATTGGTAGTATCTTAAGTTTTTTATTTATCTCATAAATTAAGTCTATTTTAGGAAGTTTTATTGGTGTATTATTTTGTTGAACTATTTTAAATAGTGGTGCAGATATATATCGAGGAAATGTCGTAGACTATTTTAATTTAATATTATCTATTTGATCTTTTATTCTTGTAACTTCTTTAGATACAGTATGAAGTAATTGATTATGAAAATTATTTTGTTCATAAATTTTTTAATATCTCCTAAGATTGTGTTTTCATTATCTGGCTTGTTAGATCCTTTTTTTAATGGTGTTGCCAAAACTCCTGTTTCGCTTGTTTTAATATTAATTTGTTCTAAAGGTTTGTGTATTGATTAAATTATTTTATGTTGTGCAGTTTCCCACTTTTTAATAATATGTTGACTTTTATATGGTAATTGTATATTGTGTCTTCGTGCATATGTATCAAACTACGTAAAGAAATGAATATTGACTTTTATTCTTATCATTTTATTATACCATTCTTCTCTGATTTCTTGAGTTTTTTGTCTAGTAAATGTACTAAAATACCATTTTCTTTTAAAATTATGTTTTTCTTGTAAAAAATCATTTCTTAAATATTCTTTATTAATTTCAAAGTCTTTTTTTTAATACTATTAATAGTTTAAAAGTCTGACTATGTAGATGACATTGTAGGTGATTGACTAATTGGTTCTACTATAGGTGTAGCATAATTCATTGTATAAGGAGGCTTATTATTTAGTTCACTTGCTTGAGTACTTCTACAATTAAAACTACTACTTTTTGGTAATGAAAACGAACTCTTAGCAAATTTAATATCAGAATAAGTTGATGAAGTTTCTCCTATTCCTAAAGAATTGAATCTTAATAAAATTTTTCCTTCTGGATTTTCAGTAATTTGTGCTATTTCTTTCTGTGCTATATTTCTAGGTGGTAACGGATTTTCTATTTGCCAAACTTTTGGTATAATAATTTCATTCCATTTAAATAATTTTAATGTATGAGTTGATGTTGAAGTATTTTCTTCTGTTTCTTTTGTTAATATTGTCATTTCTCCTCTAATATCTTGTACTCTACATCTAGGATTGAATTCTGAACTAGTTTGTTGAAAATATATTCTATAAAGTAACAAATATCCATGCCTATTATGTGTAAAAACTGATTCTAGTAAATGAATATTTAAAACTAATGTATGTAATTGTCACACCATGTATCCAACATAGTAATACTGCAGCGGATAAGAGCTTGCCAAGGGAACACAATCGTCGCTATGCCGAAATCCTCCCTTAATCTTTAACTGATCAAATACCTGAGGTACACAACAGACTAGTGAGTATGAAACTCAGTAAGTAGCTTGAATTATAAAAACTGGCGTAACACTCAAAATAAAACAATTAATGGCGATAACCATTTCAGAATATGACTACTATTCAATACTTACTCCATAAATCACTGATTACTGTTCATTTCTTAGTATACAAGTCACCAGTGCCCTACTAAGAAAGTCAGAAAATTGATTTCACTGTTCAAGGATTAAGTCTCTGCGCGAGGGAACTGGCATGGCAGTGCCAAGTTTTGATTTCCAATCCATTGCAAATTTCAGTTTCGCGCTCCTGCGCCAAGGGAGAGGCACGCATGCGCCAACTCTATATTCTCTCTTATTTGAGTCGGTGCAAGTGGGGCTCTAGCGCAAAAGATATGGCACAAAGACGCCATTTCTCTACCTATACCTCTTTAGATTGGTTAAAGATGCGCTCCTACACCATTTAATGGTGCTCTAGTGCCAACCCTGTATCATTGGCCAATTTCTTAGACCAATTACTCTCTTATCCAGTCACATTTCTAATTCCATAAATACCTGTTTATGGGTAGTCAAACATGGGTTTCCCATGTCAAAGCTCATCACATACACCCATTTGTATACACATGTCTCATTTACACATAAACTTTCCACAAGTCTGTCACATCCTCATGTGCCCCCATAAACATATAAATCATTCACACATGAGTTTCCATAAGCTAGCTACATTGTCCATATGGATATCCATTTCACATAATTTCGGAAGCTTCCACAGTACAATCACAAACACTTAGGAACAATGCTCTCTAATCAAGGTAGGACTTTTCTTTTCACAGTCAGTTCCCATATGTAGGCCTACCCATGAATCAGCTCAAGGCTAGTCTGACAATCCGGGTGATACCGGGCCCATGCTACCGAACCTCGTCTAGAGAAACACATGGTCGAGACCTCCCCTCAAGCCATGGGGATACGGAACAGTATAGATACACTTAGAGACCTACCCATGAAATAAAATAGCTCAAGGCTAATCTGACAATCCGGGTGATATCGGGCCCATGCTACCGAATCTCATTTAGAGAAACACATGGTCCAGACCTCTCCTTAAGCCTTGGGAGTACGTAACAATATGGATACATTCAGATGCCTACACTTGAAATAGCTCGAGGCTAATCTGACAATCCGGGTGATACCGAGCCCATGCTACCGAATCTCGTCTAGAGAAACACATGGTCCAGACCTCCCCTCAAGCCATGAGAGCCAAATATCCTAAGTTTTGGCATGCCACTCACATATCACTTTTCACATTCAGTCACATAAGTGAAGCTCTATATGAAGCTTTCACTCACATATCACATTTCACACTTCAGTCACATAAATGAAGCTTTATATCAAGCTTCTAACCTAATCACAACATATCACAATTCATTCACTATAATGCTAGCATTTAACGGTATCACATTTCACATTTCACATTTCACATTCAATATTTTCCCATGGGCTTGGCATGTAATTTCAAATTCATAACACGTCACACAGTGATGCATGCCTTCACACATCACAATATCACAGTTCACTATCATAATTGAGGTTCTACGTAGGCTTCTCATTAATCACATATACATTCATAAATATAATAAGCCTACATATCTCATATACACTCATGGATGTGCACCATCCATACATTGGCATCATTTTTACACACATAAAACCCCCATTGACTTCTTTACTCGTGCCAAGCCTTTCATTACTCTTGTATTTCAATCATATCGTTGCACAACTATGTCCATGTATAACTGGTCTCATTCATTTTCCATTCATACATATTCATGGAACTCTAATACACATGGTATGTCATAGACATTCATTTGTCATGCCATCTCACATGAGGAATTAGTATCCTAGAACGTTTGGCATGTATTTCATTTTTCATATACACACATCGTTTCATTTGCAATGTTATTTAAGCCATATCATAATAAATTCACATATATGAGGGCACATTTACATTTCTATATCTCACACATATAGAAGTTACACCAACATGTCAATCACATACACATCAAAGTTTGTGAAATCACACATTTCATAAATCAATATAAACCCCAATCAAATCATTTCCTTTATCAAGGTCCATGTATTCATGGCCCCATCCATATTCCATCAACACATTTCACATATATTCACAAACATAATCATTAAACACATTTCATTAAAAGTCAACATCTATTGTGTCCTCAGAAGGGTCTAGCTACTTACCTGGTTAGCCTCGCCTCTTAATTTTGCTCTCATATATTTCTTGATAAGCAGTTGTTTAAAGTTTATCTCTTCTTCTTCTCCTTCCTCTCTAGTAACCATTGCCATAGTCATGACACACTGATTAGTGTCCATTTAGAAGTCATTAAATCCCTTATAGGTTAACAACAATTCAACCAACCAATAACATCATTTATTAAACTCTATCACACACACATATTAGTTGGATTATTATAATAAGAGGTTATTCATTTCCAATCATCACCAAACTTTGTGGAACTCAAATAGACATACATATTATAGTCCATGAATTTTATTGAGTCAAAATAAGGTCATATTCCCCTTGAAAATCCTTAATTTCATTCACACAGCAAATCTGTCTGCAGACCTCTCAACTGAACAATATAACTTTGAAGAATTTTATTAAATTCTACAATAATCAAATCTCTACCAAACTTTCCAGCATAAAACTAGACACATATAAGAGTCATTCCACCAAAAATCATGATTTTCTAAGGAGTTTAAGGTAGTCAGACGGAATTTATTTCACATACTCTGATCTCGAACTTAACATTCACAGTTCTTTAAGTCCAGATTTGAAAAATCATAACAATTCATACACAACTGCAAAAACCATGAAAATTTACAGTCTAACATAAAACATACCCAAGGGTTTTGTATTAAAAATCATGAAATTTTACAAAGATTTGGCCCCTCAAATCGAGTTCATTCCCCCTGCCCTGTTTTAAAACAGAGGAATTCACAATTTTGAACCAGAATTTAAAAAATTCGTTACAATACACACACTACGAATTTTCAAGTGTTTCAAAATTCTAAAAACTCCTTGAGGTGTCTAGTTTATCATATAAAAATTTCAGAGTCAGCAAACAACCACGGAATTTATAACAATTTTCGGACTTAGCACTGTTCAAAAAAACAACTTTGCAGGATTCATACTCATACTTTGCTTCTAGCTTCCTAGCATCATCAAATCTTTAAATTCTTTCATATTCACTCTAATTCATGTTTTTCTAGCCATTTACAGCATATGCCTAACATGAAATATCACAAACAACAATAAACCATCACTTAATTGCATGGGTATGGCTAGATCTAGAGAGAGAGAAGTGAATTCTTACATCTTGGCCTCTTGTTTCCTTCCTCTCTTCTTGATTCCATGGAAAAATTGAGGGAAATAGAGGGAGAGAGGGTGCTACACGTTCCAAGAGAAAGGGGAAGAGAAAAATGAATTTCTAGAGTTATCCCATATTTTATAGATATACATCACACAAGCATTTTAATTAAGCCCTCACATGTTCTTAGCTTTTCACCCACACCCTTCCATCTCTCATCTAATTTCAGCCCTATCCATATATATATATATACCTCATAATGTTAATAATACATATTTTCACAATATGCATGTAAGGTAAACCTACTTAAAATTTGGAGTGTCACAGTAATATTGTTGGATTATGAAGACTAACTTGAAAATTTGGAGCACAATTGAAATAAATAGCATCATTACAAAGATTTGACTGTACTACCTCTAATAAGGAATCTTGAAATTTTAATAATGTTTTATCTTTTAATAACATTAATACTAAAGAATCTATTCCTGTTTTTGATGATAGTTTTTTAGCTATTTGTATTAATCAAAAGTGTACATAATTAAATTCTTTTAGCTTATAGTTTTCTATAGCTAGGTAATCTTATGTCTTTAAATTCATTTTGCAACGTTAGAGTTTCCTCATGTTCTTTTATTACATAAGCAATTTTAAAGTCAAAAGTTCCAATTTCATAAAATTATTAGGTGAAATAGTGGGTAGTGTATTTCTGTTTAAACCTTGCTTAACAATAGCAATTTTTGTCATTATTTCTCTTGAACTAATTATCTTGGACGTTTTTCTAGATTTAGAACCTAGATATCTTCTAATTGTAGATGCCATTTTCCAATTATTAATAACTTCAAATTTTAGCACACAATTTTCTTAAAACAAGAAAGTCTACGGGAACATCTAAGGCTTATCAATGGTCTCACGCTTTCTCTTAGTTATCGAGAATACTTGGGTTACCGACGTATGCGCAGCTCTCACTGCTACCTATCCCTATCCCTCAATTCTTGTTTACAAAATTTCCTTTTACTAATAATTCTAGAATGATATCTACAATTAGAACTTCTCTAAATTCTATCTCTTTCACAAAGCGACCAATAATATGTTTCTAAATGTAAAAGATGATCTTTAAGATAATTTAATTGCAATATATACTCTGATTTATCTGTGTGTGATATGCTATACTAATATATGGTAAGATAATTTCCTATTATTTTATATTCAATTCTATGATTTCTGATATGTGTTCTTAATTTAGTTTTTTCTATCATTGATCTAGAGATTTAATATGTGAAACCTATTGAACTTGGCTTTGATACCATTTGAGAAACAGGATCTAGTATCAAAATGGATGAACAAAAAATGGTCAAATGTTATAAGATAAAACATATTAAACCAAGCTTTTTGATAATCTACATAATTATAACTATTTGGTTCATAATGAATTAAGAAATGAACATTGGTTCAGATGGATTGGGTACCAAATTCTCTTGGGGTTTTGACTTTCTTTATTTTACAGGTTGAATAAGAAATTTGATTTGGATTTTTAGGATCTTTATGATTGACTATTTCTACATTATCAGTATCAACTAGAATTACCTCATAAAATTGACAATTTTTAATGGATTATCCGTAATATATTGACAATCTGGAAGAAAAGATCTTTGAGTAAGGGTTTTGAGTTCAATTAGAGAGACTGACTTAGTGTGTTGAGTAACCTGGAGATGTTGACGTTGACTTTTTGTAATGTAATTGGATTTTTGAACAGATGAACATATCTGAGTAGATGACCGAGTTGCTAATTGAGTACCTATTTGGTTAGATGACCCAACTATAACTTGAGAAAATGATAAATGTAGATATTCAACGACAATTGAATATGTGTTCGCAATGGGGATTTTGCACACTCTTGTAACTTGAATAGATTGATTAGTTTTGCCATGACATAATCACTGGCTTTCATGATCTTTTTGTCTGACATTTTGAATATTCTCACCAAGTGTTTCACTCTTTGATTTTGTCCTGTAAAAATTCTCTTGTTAAAAAATCTAGAATAGAATTATTTTCTCTTTTAATAAATTCAATTTCAAAATCAAATATATATAAAATTGCTTGCCATCTTGCAAAAATTTGTTTTGAAACTAAATTTTTAACATCCTTTTATAAAACCTCTTTTGTAGATTTGCAATCAATACGAAGTAAAAATCTTTTATTGAGTAAATCATCTTGAAATTTCGTAATACATAAAACAATTGATAAATTTTCTTTTTAATAGTTGAGTATTCTATTATGGTCTGAGTCAGATTCCAAAATGATATCTAACTAAATCTTCTTTATTTGATTCTTGTAATTTTTGTTTAAGAATACATTCATATCCTATTTCTGAGACATCTATTTCTTCAATCATAAATGCATTAGGATGTGGAATTCCTAAATAAAGAAATGTTTTGACCTTTTATTTTAGAATTCTAACTATTTTAGTATGTTGATCTGTCCAAGGTGAAGGATTCTTTTAAAGTCTTTAAAGGTTTACACATTTTACTAAGATTTGGATAGGTTTTATTATTCCTTGATGTATGTCATGTCCCAAAAATCTTATCTTTATTTGAAATAACTTCATTTTGGGAGCAGAAATAACTAGTCTATTTTTCTTGACTATATAAAAGAATGTTTTTAAATGCTTAAAATGTTGCTCTATTGCTTCTGGGAAGATTAATAAATCATCTATATATACTATAATAAATTTTGTATAAGAGTTGAAATATCATTCATAATATGTTGACATTCAAATGGAGCATTTTTTAGTCCAAATGGCATTACATTCCATTCATAATGCCCAAATGGTATTGTAAAAGATAATTTATATCTATCTTGTTCAGCAATTCGAACTTGCCAAATTCCACCTTTCATATAAAATTTTGAAAATAATATTGCATCATAAAGTCTTTTAACTAAACCTCGTTTATTTGGAATAGGATATCTAATCCATTGATATATTTTATTTAATGGTTTATAATTGATTATTAATCTTGGAACTCCTCTTTCTAATTCAACTTTTTCAATAAAAAAATGCTGCACAACTCCAAGGTGACTTTAATTCTCTTATTAATTTCTTCTTTAATAAATTATGTATTTCTTCTTGGCAATATTGTAATAATTCTTGATTCATTTGAATTGGTCAAGCCTTTGTTGGAATTTGTTTTTCATTAAATTCTTTAATATATGGTAAAGTAACTACATATTTTTTTAATCTCAAAATTGATTAGGTAAATCTGAACATACTTCTTCCCAAAATTTATTTTCAATACCTTCTATATCTTCTTTTATATTAGGTTTTTCCAATTGTTTCTCAATTCTTTCATATTTAATTTCTTTTTGTAGATAATTAATATGGAATTCTTTATCATTTATTAAGCTAATTTGTTTATTAATTGTGTTTTGTTGAAGTAAATGAATCTCTTTAGTGTCTATGGGTGATAAGAATTCCAATCTTATTTTTGTTCATATAATGTTAGTATGAATTCCTTTATTATCAACTTTAAATGGATATATATGTATAAAGAAGGTGCACCTGGGATAATATTTTGATTATGATTTTTTGCTAACATAAATGTTCTTTTAAAGCAATATCTTTGATTACATATTTTGACTTTTGATAACTTATACTCGACTTCTAAGGATATTCCATTTGCACCATGTAGTCTTTCAGGGGTTTTCTCACAATATTGTATTGAAATAAGACCTTCTCTAAGATAACTTTGGTCTGCTTTTAAGTCTACTAATGCAATTGTTTCTATTTATAAATAATTGTATATATGTAATAATATTTCTATGTACCATTTTTGATAATTAATCTTTTCTATAATTTGTATATAATCTGTTTCTGTTTTTGAACTAGAAGCTAAATTTTGATCTTTATTCTTAGATTCAAGTGTTGTTATCTAGTTTGAGTTTGGATTGTCGATTTTGAATTTCTTTCTTGATTTCTTTTATTTGTTCCTTTAAATTTCTAATTTCTTGTTGCAATTCTTCTGTAGTAACTTGTTTGAGTAAGCTTTGTGATAGAAATTTATCCCATATCTTATTAAAACTAAATGTTTCTAGAGTCTTAATACTACTTTCTTGTTCTAATATTTCTTTTAATCTTATTAAATATTCTCTTTTTATATTCGGATCTTCAATTTTTTCAATAATGTCCAATAGAAATTGTTCATCATTATTTTTAGTAATAACATTAACTTGCTGACAGTTACATAATCCTTCTGAACAACTTGAAGATTTATTGATTTCTGATGTCATATCAATATCTTGAATTTCTTGAATATCATTATCCTCATCACTAATACTATATTCTGGACTGGATTGTTCACTAAATAATAGTTTATTAATTTTATTTCTTAGTTCATCTTGGTCATTTAAAAGTTCGTTGACTTTATTTTTCTTAGTATATTATTTTGATTTATGATGAGGTTGTCTGCAATTCCAACATGTTAAGTGTTTTTTAGACTTTGAATAATTCTTCTTAGGTTTGTACGTTTTCTTGTTCTTTTTATAGTATTATGACACATCCGAAAAAGGATTGTCTCCCAAGTATAGGAGTGTCGAAGTAATAAACCCGGTGAGACCGGGGTTGATCACGAGGAAGGAGATTTTAGCGCTACAAATTATATGCTAAGCAAATATGATATAATTGATTCAAAGATATGACAAGATAATATCAACAATAGATAAGAATAATTAAAATGCGCAAGTAAAAGAAATTAACACAATAATAATGAAAGCTAAGGTTAGGGGATCCGCCCTTGATATTTCAAATAAGGATAATTAACCCATTTTAGTTATATGAATTATATTTGTTTCATTACCAATATTTATACCACTTCTTGTAAATGGGTTCAAGCATCAATGTGCCAATCATCATATGTCTACAACAAATCAAGGTTCCTAACTAGATTCGTGTCGGTAAGGAAGAACCATACATCATTTAGAAAGGATCCAAGCATTTGATGTGCCAAGGATTGTCGACAATGGATCAAGACCTCCACTTTACGAGTGGTGTCAAGATTGATTAAGAAAATAAATATAAATTATATAAAATAAACAACACAATATTATGACAATTAAGCACATATCAAGGGTTAGAGAATCCTTATTCTCATATCAAGGGTTTCACCCTTTCACCCTAACAAAAGAGAAATTAGAAAAACATTATAATAGAAAGAAAATGAAATGCAAGAAAAAGGAAATTCATTAATAACATAAACACACAAAACACAATACAAGATCCTAGCCAAAGCCAAAATGTTCCAGCCAAGGCCAAGATGTCCTAATGGGTCACAAGGAACCTCTATTTATAGATACATCCAGGGACAAACTTGTCAAATTACAAGGGCAAAATTGTCAAATATTAGTTGTAAATATCTTTGACAATTGGGATCATTAGGCACCGACTTTGACCATCAATTTTAACATTGAAATGTTGAGACTTTTAATCATATGTCTTCATGAAAGTTGTAGATATTTTCTCAACTTTCTAGAACATATTTATTTGTACAATTTGGATACGTATTTTGAGAGATACGGTCCAAATACTAAGGCCTGGTCAGACTGGGTCGAGACTGTAGATGGGTTCACTTCAAGCCCAATTTTGGTCCACTAAGAGCCCGAATTTGATGATGCTTGTGAAATACAATCTTGTAGACAATTGAATCAGCGTTCCAAAACATTAAGAATTGTACCATTCTGATCTATAAATAGAGAGTTATGCCCATTTTACCAAACCTATAACAAAACCAAAATTAAGAGGAAGTTAATTCCAAAGATACAAAGACTACAAATATGCTTAAGTTGAGGAATTTAATGACACTATTAATGCAATATGATGAATTAAACTCTTATTAAACATGCATATTTAAGTGTTCATCACACCCCCCAAATAGCTTATTGCTAGTCCCTAGCAATTAAAGCGTTATTATTTAGAAGTGATTTATAGAATCTTACATCCAAGGTGGTCATTATTGCACTCTCCTTGATTTTATCCAAATAAACAAACTCTCAACCAATTATTATCGTTATTTTTTTATGACTCATGTACCCTTCGGTCAAGATATCTATAAACCTTCTTTTTGTGTTCAGTCAACACATGACTATGGGCTTATTAGAAAGAAGCTATATCGGTTCTAATATTTGTTAAGGCTAACAACCTTAGGTAAGGGGCATTTATTCATTATATATATATATATATATATACATATATAATTTTTTCTCTTTTTTTTTTCTGAAGGAATGCATCTTTAACCCATGTAGCGAGCCTTAGGCTAATGACTCCCAGACCAGTTGGCCTTAGGGCATTAGGTGTTAAGACACCCCTTCGAGCTTAACGACTCGGGTTGCCGATGCTTTATTTTTGCTTAGAAATTTGTGGATAGTGCAATGTTCAATCCCATTAAGCTTTCTCCTTAATCCATGAAGCGAGCTTTGGGCCAATAGCTCCCAAACCAGTTGGTTTTAGGGTATTAGGTATTGAGGCACCCCTCGGGCTTAATTGCTCGAATTAAGGAGGCTACGAGACCAAACTTATCCACAATTGCTCTCTTCTTTTTTTTCACTTTTTTTTCACTTTTTTTTTAACTTTCCCCTTCCTTTGTGTTGTTATCCTAAACAAAACAAAAGAACTCAATATTACAACATTTCATTTTGCCACTCACAATCATGCATCAAGGTATGTGTGTGTGTGTGAAGAAAGGTTCATGAATACTTGCTTAATGAGTATATAAGCACACAATTTTTTAAATGATAAGGTTGTGAGAGTTCATAGATTTGAATAATTCAAAGTGGAATGAATAAGACCTCCTTGTTATAAAATTCAAAAATCAAGACTAAATAATATCAAGTTAGCTAAAATGAGTTCACAAGATAAAATGACAAATTGGTTAGAATGGGTTTCAAGAGTTCAAACTAGCCCTCCCTACTCTGCCATTCCTGACCCAAAAATCGTCTCAAGAGGATTTGAACTTCTTATGCCGCACTCTGAATCTAATTACTAACTCGTTTTTTTTTTTCAAGAAAAAGAAAATTCAAAACATACTTATGTCTACTATCCTTCCCCCCCCAACCAAATGAAACATTGTCCTCAATGTTTAAATGTAGAGAGATAAAGTATAGGAGACATTACCTGAAGCTTCTGTTATTCAAGAGAGATGACCTGAAAGACTCATAAAATAGCATGCTAAAAATAAAATAAAGGACAAGAAAAAAAAATTACAAACGGAGATTCAGATCCAATTTGCACTTTTTGTTTTGCCCTCCTGTTCAATTAATTTGAGTACTAGTTGGGTCAGGTTCATACTCAACTTCTTATAATTTGTCAAGTAACTCACCAGCAGAAGTGGTAGAAACAAGGATCTTTCTCGCTGAATGAGGGATAAAATTTTGTTCCATAGCTGCATCAAAAAAACTTATCAAAGGATCAAAGAAATTTTTAACATTCAACAAACCTATGGGTTTTTTATTGAGATTCAGTTGGGCCCAAGAGGCAATTTGAAAAATTTCTTCAAAAGTGCCAAAGCCACCTGGTAAAGCAATAAAGGCATCTGAATTGATGAGCATATGTGCCATGCGTTCATGCATAGAGGAGACCTGGAACTCCTTCCCAACCGTTTTTCCAACAATACTTTCTACAGCCAAAGCTTTAGGAATAACTCCTAAAACTTGAGTACCCCCTACATGTGCAGCTGTTGACACACAACCCATTAACCCGAGGCTATCTCCCCCATAAACCACATGAATCTTTCTTTCAGCCAGTAGCCTACCAAGATAGTTTGCTACTTCTACAAACTCCTCACTTTTACCCGGTCGAGATCCGCAGAATACACATATCCTTTGGATTCGACGTTGTGAAGTTCCCTCCATGTCTATGAAACACTCTAACTATGTGTGAAGAAGAGAACAAGACATGTGATATTTATGGAGTGCAAAAAGGTATGCTAATGATGATATCTATCTAGGTAGCTCGGTTGTTTGTTGAAAAAGTTGACAATAATGCATCAAAATTCAAAAGATGATGAAATAAGACACCATAAGTCAAACAAAAGATACAAATTAAAAAATGACAGCTATGAGGTATTAAAATTCAAAAATAATGGCACGCATGCATATGTACAAGTAGTTATGACTGTGGCTCACATCTTCCTCTGGTTTTACGTCCAGAAATGGCTTAAGCACCTTCTATGAGTTGGGGATATGCTTCCCATCCAGTTTTCTTATAAACTGGCAAACAGGGTCGTTTTGAGTCAGATTCCCAAGACTATGAAGAAAATGAGAGAGAAGAAAAGAAAATGGATGCAAGGTGAGCAACAGTTTTTAGGGAAATGAAAAACCGACTTTAAAAGCTATGAAGTACCATATCTGCCACTTGACCGAAAAATAAAAGACAAACACACAAAAATGAAAACACATAAAATAAAATAAAAACAAACTAGAAATGATAGCAAAAATCAAGAAAAAAAATGAAAATAAAAATATGGCACAAACGAATAAAATTTGATTAAAAGGGCAAAATAGGAATATCTTCGAAAGTAATTTGCCACGATAAAAAATATGTCATTGAAGTGGTACCTTTCTTTTTCCTTTATTTGTAAGAATGGAAAAGATTACCACTAGTTGAGTTTGTTTGTCCTTGAGGCACGCCTTCTTGAGTGTGGATGTATCTTCTTGCCTTTTTTCAAAACATGATTCCCAACTCTTAATCTCCTTCACTTGTATAAAATCAAGTAATGAGAATTCTTTAGAAGCAATGGGCACTAGTTGAATACTTGGTTCAAATGAACTAGTTAACCCAATTTCTTAAGGAATTGAAAAATTCTCATTTTGGATATAGTTTTCCACATCAGTTTTAGTCCTATTAGCTTCCTCATTTTCATCATGCTTGAAAAATTCATTAATATCAAAATTTTGTTTAAGTTCATGATGATATGAGGGCATAAGTGAGGATTCGATCTTTTCCTTGTTAGATGTAGTTTTAATAACTTCTTCCTTACCCTTTGAGATTGATTCATCATCTTTCTCATAAAGGTTAGGAATATGTTCTTTATCAACCTTACCTTCGTGAAGAGTACTTACCGAATCTTCGTCTAGATGTTGGCCCCTTGGATTACTCACATGTGGATTGATAGAGTTTGGCTCTAGTTGATATGGAAACTCACCTTTCTCATGAGTATTAAGTGCAAATGCAAGTATTTCAAGAGCATCATTCAAGTTTGCCATAGTTTGAGCAACTTGACTATTAAAAGCCTCTTAATTTGCAATGAATGAATCCAATGTTTCTCTAAGATCTTTATAAGATGCATGATCATGAGATTTTTGAGAATTTGATATGATTGAAAGGGAGGTTGGTAAAATTGTGCATGATTATCATTCCTCCAATCAAAATTCAAGTGATTTTTCTATCCAAAATTTTGTGAGTAAGGATTAGGATTTGACCTTTGAAATGTGTTTAAAACATTGGTTTGGTCATGGAGACTTTTTCTAAAGATAGGCACCTTTGGGCAATCATCCGTTGGATGATCACTAGAATTACAAGTGTGACAAACAATTTCTTGCGTAGACCACATTTCTAAATCCTCGACTTTTCTAGCTAGGGATGTAAATTTAGCATAAAGATCATGATTCTCCCTAAAGTTATAAATGCCTCTACTAGATGTTCTTGGCACCTCATAGGTGTCAACATTATTCCAATTTTGGGCATTTTTCGCTAGTAAGTCTAAGAAATCCATGGCTTCATCTGGGTATTTATCTTCAAATTGTCCATCACACAATAATTCTATCATTTGCCTAGCTTGATGTGTAAGACCTTCATAGAAAATTAAAACTAGTTCCTATGTTTCCAAACCATGATGAGGACAAGTATTAACCAATGTTTTATACCTATCCCAACATTGGTAAAAGGTATCTCCTTGTTTTTGAGTGAAATTGATGATTTGATTTTTGAGAGAATTTGTTCTATAGGGAGGAAAGAATTCTTTAAGAAATTGTTGTTGCATTTCATCCTATGAGCTAATGGATCTTGACCTAAGATTTTGTAACCATGTCTTAGCTTTATCTTTTAGAGAAAAAGGAAAAAGCTTTAATCTCAAGTTATTTATGCTACAATTTAGGTCACTATAAGCGTTACAAAACTCTTCAAATTCTCTCAAGTGCAAAAATGGGTTTTCAACATCTAGGCCATGAAAGTGGGGTAAGAATTAAATGAAATCCGATTCATGGTCGAAATATAATGCATCATGAGGGAAGACTATGCATGATTGTGCACAAGTTCTCCTAAGATTTATGGAGTCTATTAATGTTCTTGGTTAGGCATGAGCATGATTTTTTTTTTTTTTAGACAAGATGAGTGGCTGCTAACAATTCTACCAATTAATGCAAAGAGAAAGAAAAGATGAACACATGCAAGAAAAAATAAAAATAGAAATGGGGAGAGAAGAGATGAACGTATGCAAGAAAAATAAAATAGAAATGGGAAAAGAAAATACTTACAATTTTGTACGTCAAACTTTATCTTCCCCAGCAACGGCGCCAAAAACTTGATACATCCGAAAAAGGATTGTCTCCCAAGTATAGGAGTGTCGAAGTAATAAACCCGGTGAGACCGGGGTCGATCCACGAGGAAGGAGATTTTAGCGCTACAAATTATATGCTAAGCAAATATGATATAATTGATTCAAAGATATGACAAGATAATATCAACAATAGATAAGAATAATTAAAATGCGCAAGTAAAAGGAATTAACACAATAATAATGAAAGCTAAGGTTAGGGGATCCGCCCTTGATATTTCAAATAAGGATAATTAACCCATTTTAGTTATATGAATGATATTTGTTTCATTACCAATATTTATACCACTTCTTGTAAATGGGTTCAAGCATCCAATGTGCCAATCATCATATGTCTACAACAAATCAAGGTTCCTAACTAGATTCGTGTCGGTAAGGAAGAACCATACATCATCTATAAAAGATCCAAGCATTTGATGTGTCTAGGATTATCGACAATGGATAAAGACCTCCACTTTACGAGTGGTGTCAAGATTGATTAAGAAAATAAATATAAATCATATAAAATAAACAACACAATATTATGACAATTAAGCACATATCAAGGGCTAGAGAATCCTTATTCTCATATCAAGGGTTTCACCCTTTCACCTTAGCAAAAGAGAAATTAGAAGAACATTATAATAGAAAGAAAATGAAATGCAAGAAAAAGGAAATTCATTAATAACATAAACACACAAAACACAATACAAGATCCTAGCCAAAGCCAAAATGTTCAAGCCAAGGCCAAGATGCCCTAATGGGTCACAAGGCATCTCTATTTATAGATACATCCAGGGGCAAACTTGTCAAATTACAAGGGTAAAATTGTCAAATATTAGTTGTAAATATCTTTGACAATTGGGATCATTAGGCACCGACTTTGACCATAAATTTTGACATTGAAATGTTGAGACTTTTAATCACATGTCTTCATAAAAGTTGTAGATATTTCTCTCAGCTTTCTAGAACATATTTATTTGTACAATTTGGATACGTATTTTGAGAGATACAGTCCAAATACTAAGGCCTGATCAGACTGGGCTGAGACTGTAGATGGGTTCACTTCAAGCCCAATTTTGGTCTACTAAGAGCCCGACTTTGATGATGCTTGTGACGTGCAATCTTGTAGACAATTGAATCAGCTTTCCAAAACATTAAGAATTGCACCTTTCTGATCTATAAATAGAGAGTTATGCCTATTTTACCAAACCTGTAACAAAACTAAAATTAAGAGGAAGTTAATTCCAAAGATGCAAAGACTGCAAATATGCTTAAGTTGATGAATTTAATGACACTATTAATGCAATATGATGAACTAAGCTCTTATTAAACATACATATTTAAGTGTTCATCATATTAATTATCAAATTGACTTTTATATTTGCAAAGATTTTTTGATTTATTCTTTTAATATTTCGTAGAATAGGATGGTGGGCTAAGATTTTTATAACCATATTGTTCACAAAATGACTCCATCGTTTTACAAAATCTTTCTATTATTATTTTTTCTTTTTGTTCTTAACAAATTGCTAAACCATCTTTTTTAATAAAAGCAAGTTATCGACCACATTTTATATTATCCCAAGAAATTGAACTTCTTCCTGTTATTTCTATTAATTTATTGACTATTTTCTCACAAAATAATTTTGGTAATCCTGAAATGAATCTCTCTTTTCAAAAAGAAGCATTGCAATCTTGTCTTTTAATTATGTTTTTTATAAATACATCTTTGTATCATCTAAAATCTCTTATAGTTGGACAACTAAGATTCGTTAAATTATTTTTGAACTAGCTAATTTCTCTTTAGGATTTCCTATGAAATGCATTGAAATAGTATATATTAGTACTTCTACAACATTTTAGGTTTCTTGAATAGTTACAAACCCATCTTCGTCTTCTACTGGGTTGTTCTCTACATGGTTAAGTATTATCTGTTGATTATTAAATCCTATACAATTGTCCCACCAATATTTTAATGATCCTATAAAACATGCAACTAATAATTTAGCAGCTTTATTAGTACTTGTTTTATAAGTTTTATAAGCGGCATATGCAATTCCAATTTTTTTTAAGGTATTAATTATTTCATATTTTGACTTACCTTCTATATTCTATTCATAAATCGAATCACTTGCATATCTATTAGAAATAATTTTTTTTTCATTCTTTCTACATTAAATCTAGCGGAGTAAGTGTTGGATAATATGTTCCTATAGGGGCTTGTTTCCATTTATCCTTTCCAGTTATTTTGTTGATTTTATCTATATCTTCTGATGTTGTAATAGATTATCACTTTGTTGATTTTGATTTGTAATATTAATAGTATTAGAGGAACTTGGTAATATCTTTAGTTTTTTATTTATTTGATCAATTAAGTCTATTTTAGGAAGTTTTATAGGTGTATTATTTTGTTAAGCTGGTTTAAATAGTGGTAGAGATATATCTCGAGAAAATGTTGTAGACTGTTTTAATTTAATACTATCTATTTGATATTCTATTCTTGCAACTTGTTCAGATACACGATGATGTAATTGATTATGAAAATTATTTTGTTCATAAATTTTTTTAATATCTCCGAACGTTGTATTTAACTGGCTTATTAGATCCTTTTTTGAATGGTGTTGCCAAAACTTTTGTTTCACTTGGTTTAATCTTAATTTGTTCTAAAGTTGGGTGCATTGATTGAATTATTCCATATTGTGTAATTTTTCCCTTTTAAATGGTAATTGTATATTATGTCTTGATGCATATATATCAATCCACGTAAAGAACGGAATATTGACTTTTATTCTTATCGTCTCATTATATCATTATTCTTTGATTTCTTTAGTTTTTTATTTAGTAATTGTGCTAAAATACCATTTTCTTTTAAAATTATGTTTTTCTTGTAAAAAATCATTTCTGAAATATTCTTTATTAATTTCAAAGTCTTCTTTTTTAATAGTATTAATAGTTTCAAAATCTGATTGTATAGGTGATATTGGAGGTGATTGATTAACTGGTTATGCTATAGGTGTAGCATAATTTACTGTATAAGGAGGGTTATTATTTATTTCACTTGCACTTCTATAATTAAAACTACTAGTTTTTGGCAATGAAAATGAACTCATAGCAGATTTAATATCAGAATAAGTTGACAAAGTTTCCTATTCTTAAAAAATTGAATCTTAATAAAAAAATTTCCTATCGACCTTGAGTAATTTGTGCTATTTCCTTTTGTACTATATTTCTATGTGGTAATGCATTATCTATTTGCCAAACTCCTAGTTGGTGTATGAGACGATGTTGGAGTATTTTCTTTCTATTTCTACCATTAATATTGTCGTTTCTCCTCTAGTATCTTGTAATCTACATCTAGGGTTGAATTCTAAACTAGTTTGTTTAAAATATATTCTATAAAGTAAGAAATATCCATGCCTATTATATGTAAAACCTGGTTCTGGTAAATGAATATTTAAAACTAACGCATCTAATATTGTTGGATCATGAAGACTAACTTGATAATTTGGAGCACAATTGAAATAAATAGCACAATTACAAAGATTTGACTATACTACCCCTAATAAGGAATCTTGAAATTTTAATAATGTTTTACCCTTAATAACATTAATACTAGAGAATCTATTCCCTATTTTTTATAATGGTTTTATAGCTATTTGTATTAATCCAAAGTGTATATAATTACGTCATTTTTGCTTATATTTTATATAACTAGTTGATTAAATAATCTTATTTCTTCAAATTTATTTTGCAACGTTAAAATTTCCTCATGTTCTTTTTTTGAATAAGCAGTTTTAAAGTCAAAAGTTCGAATTTCATAGATACTATCAGGTGAAGTATAGTGTATTTTTGTTTAAACTTTGTTTAACATTAGTAATTTTTGTTATTATTTCTCTTGAACTAATTATTTTGGATGTTTTTTTAGATTTAGAACGTAGATATCTTCCAACTATAGACATCATTTTCGAATTATTAATAGCTTCAAATTTTAGGAAACAATTTTCTTAGGACAGGAAAGTCTACGGGACCACCTAAGGCTTACCAATGGTCTCACACTCTCTCTCCTCGTAGTCGATAACACTTGGCTTACCAATGTATGTACAACTCTCACTACTAGCTATCCCTATCCCTCAATTCTTGTTTGCTAAAATTTTCTTTTACTAATAATTCTAGAATGATATCTATAATTAAAATTTCTCTAAATTCTACCTCTTTTACAAAGCGTCCAATTATATGTTTCTAAATCTAAAAGATGATCTTTAAGATAATTTAATTGTGATATATATTCTAATTTTTCATGTGATATGCTATACCAATATCTGATAAGTTAATTTCGTATTGCTTTATGTTCAATTCTATGATTTCTAATATGTGTTCTTAATCCACTTTTTTCTGTCATTTATCTAAAGATTTAATATGTGAAACTTATTGAATCTGGCTTTGATATTGATTACTCTTAAGCATAAAAAATTAATGCTAATTGGTCAATATTATAAAACTTTTATGATATTTTAGCATAATTATTTTGCTTATGCCTCTTTTACATTTGTTTCATTTCTTTTGCATTTTTTTAGTCTTTATCTTGAAATAAAGTGCTGTTCTTAAATTAAGATTAATAGAAATCTTTGTGCAGGTTTAATAAAATTGACATAACTCTCAATCTATGAATCAAAATGAAGAAATTCTTGAACCTGGAGCAACATGACTCAATCCTTCACAAAGTTGAAGAACAATCAAAAGCCCAAATCCAACATTTGATGGGCCGAAATTGAGACACAACAAAACTGGGTTGTAGTTGTTGCTCAGCCTGACCCATGTTCAGTATTTTAACCATATCTCAGAGAAGACTTATCCAAATTGCATGAATCTGGTGGCCATGGAAAGATGAGACAAAAAGATACAACTTTCATGTTTTTCACAAAGCCTAATTCATCATTTTGATAGCTAAAAATGTGTTGCAAATTGGTGGAAGGTTTGGTGGCCGAAAATGTGGAAGATTGGTTCATATTAAAATAGTTCCATTTAATCACCTATATAAGGACAACTTGAGGAGCTAAAATGAGGGTGGAGAAAAATCATTAGAATCCCATTATATCATTGTATATTACAATTCTCCCTTGTATTTTCTTTTTAGAAATGATGGAAACAAATTGTAAGTTAGGCTAGAACTCTTGGTAAGGCTAGAGATGAACATGTATGTGTAGTTTATCTATTTCTCCACTTTAATTCTTCCTAAAGGGCTATAAAGTTTGTATGTTTGTTTATGTATTAAACTCTTTCTCATCTTGTGATTTTTTTTTAATCTGACGCATCGAAAAAGTATTATCTCCCAAGTATAGAAGTGTCAAAATAATAAACCTGGTGAGACTGGGGTCGATCCACAAGGAAGGGGATTTAGCGGTACAAACTAAAGAAGGAGCAAATATGATATGAATAGTTCAAAGAAATGGCAAGATAATATTAACAAATAAAGGTAAAGATGGTAGGCGGTACTACCGACCATCCAAATGTAAAACAAAAGCAAAAGGTGATAAAACCATCCATGCAAATAGGAGGTAAAACCTACCATGGCAAATGAGAGAACAAGTTCATAAATAATAAATGAGAATAAATTAAATACACAAGTAAGAGAAATTAACACAATAACAATGAAAACTAAGGTTAGGGGATCCGCCCTTGATATTTCAAATAAGGATACGTAACCAGATTATAACTCGATTGGAATCCATGCATCAAGGAGTTTTCAATCGAAAGGTATGTCATTTAAGCCCAATTTTAGTTATATGAATTATATTTGTTTCATTACCAATATTTATACCACTTCTTGTAAATGGGTTCAAGCATCCAATGTGCCAATTACCATATGTCTACAACGAATCAAGGTTCCTAACTAGACTTGTGTCATTAAGGAAGAACCATACGACATCTAGAAAGGATCCAAGCATTTGATGTGCCAGGGATTGTCCACAATGGATCAAGACCTCCATTTTGCGAGTGGCATCAAGATTGATTAAGAAAATAAATATAAATCATATAAAATAAATAACAAAGATTATGATCATTAAGCGCAAATCAAAGGGTTAGAAAATCCTCATATCAAGGGTTTCACCTTTTCACCTTAGCAAGAGAGAATTTAGCAAGACATTATCAAAGAAAGAAAACAAATTGTAAGAAAAAGGAAATTTATTAATAGCATTAAAAGAGCAAAACACAAGAGAGAAAAACGCAATAACAAGTGATCCCAGCCAAGGCTAAGATACCCTAATGGGTCACAAGGCACCTTTATTTATAGATACATTCAGGGGCAAACTTGTGAAATTACAAAGGAACAATTGCCAAATATTTTGTTGACAATTGGGATCATTAGGTGCACCAACTTTGACCACTAATTTTGGCACTGTATTATTTAGAATTTTGATCACATGTCTGTATGAAAGTTGTAGATATTTATCTCAGGTTTCTACAACATCTTGATACATACAATTTGGATACGTATATCAAAAGATATGGTCAAAAACTGAGGCATGGTTAGGTTGAGCCAAAATTACTGATGGGTTCACTTCAAGCCCATTTTTGGTCCGCTAAGAGCCTAAATTTGATGATGCTTTTAAAATACAATCTTGTAGATAATTTAATCAGCTTTCTAAAACATCAAGATTTGCACCATTCTGATCTATAAATAGAAAGTTATATCCATTTTACTGAACCTATAACAAAAACCAAAATTAAGATGAAGTTAATTCAAAAGATGCAAAGACTACAAATGTGCTTAAGTTGAGGAATTTAATGGCACTATTAATACAATGTGATGAATTAAACTCTTATTAAACATACATATTTAAGTATTCATCACAGCCCCCAACCAGCTTATTACTAGTCCCTAGCAATTAAAGCATTATTATTTAGAAGTGATTTATAGAATTTTATATCCAAGGTGGTCATTATTGAACTTTCTTTGATTTTATCCAAATAAACAAACTCTCAACGGATTTTTTTTATATGACTCATATACTCTTCAGTCAAGATATTAACAAACCTTCTTTTTGTGCTCAGTCGATACATGTCTATGGGGCTTATTATAAAGAAGCCATATCGGTTTTAATATTTGTTAAGGCTAACAACCTTAGGTAAGGCGCATTCATTCATCGATTATTTATTTATATATATATATATATATATTTTCTTTTTTTCTTTTTTTTTGCTAGAATGCATCTTTAATCCATGTAGCGAGCCTTAGGCTAATGACTCCTAGACCAGTTGGCCTTAGGGCAGTAGGTGTTAAGACACCCCTACGAGCTTAACGACTCGAGTTGCCGATGCCTTATTTTTACTTAGAAATTTGTGGATAGTGCAATGTTTGATCCCATTAAGCTTTCTCCTTAATCCATATAACGAGCTTTGGGCCAATAGCTCCCAAACCAGTTGGTCTTAGGGTATTAGGTGTTGAGGCACCCCTCGAGCTTAATTGCTTGAATTAAGAAGGCTATGAGACCAAACTTATCCACAATTATTTTTTTTCACTTTTTTTTTTGCTTTCACTATTTTTTTTCTTTATTTTTCCCTTCCTTTTGTTGTTATTCTAAACAAAACAAAAGAACTCAAATATTGCAACATTTCATTTTGCAACCCACAATCATGCATCAAAGGATGTGTGTGTGTGAAGAAAGGTTCATGAATACTTGCTTAATGAGTACATGAGCACACAGTTTATTAAATGATAAGGTTGTGAGAGTTCATAGATTTGAATAATTCAAAGTGAAGTGAATAAGTCCTTTATGTTATAAAATTCAAAAATCAAAACTAAATAATATCAAGTTAGCTAAAATGAGTCTTCAAAAATGCAAAAAAAAAAAAATGACAAATTAGTTAGAGTGTGCTTCATGAGTTCAAATTCGCCCTCCCTGCTCTACCATTCCTGACCTAGAATGCGTCTCAAAAGGATTTGAACTCCTTACGCCGCACTCATAATCTAATTACTAACTCGTTTTTTATTTTTGCACGAAAAAGAAAATTTAAGACACACTTATGTCTACTATCCTTCCCTGCAACCAAATGAAACATTGTCCTCAATGTTTAAATGTAGAGAGATAAAGTATAGGAGACATTACCTGAAGCTTCTGTTATTCAAAAGAGACGACCTGAGAGACACAAAAAATAAAATGCTACAAATAAAATAAAAGACAAGAAAAATTACAAACGGAGATTCAGATCCAATTTGCACTTTTTATTTTGTTCCCCTAACCAATTAACTTGAGTTATTGCTGGGTCAGGTTTATACTCCACTGTTTGTAATTTGTCAAGTAATTCACTAGCAGTAGTGGCAGAAATAGGATCTGTTGCATCGAATGAGGAAAAAATTCTGTTCCACAGCTGCATCAACAAAATTTATCAAAGGATCAAAGAAATTTTTAACATTCAACAAACCTATGGGCTTTTGATGGAGATTCGGTTGGGCCTAAGAGGCAATTTGAAAAATTTCTTCAAGAGTGTCGAAGATAAATGGTAAAGCAATAAAGGCATCTGAATTGATAAGCATATGTGCGATGTGTTCATGTATAGAGGAAACCTGTAACTTATTCCTAACCGTTTTCCAACAATGCTTTGTACAGCCAAAGCTTTAGGAATAACTCTTAAAACTCGACTACCTCCTACATGTGCAGTTGTTGACACACAACCCATTAATCTGAAGCTACCTCTCCCATAAACCACATGAATCTTTGTTTCAGCTAATAGCCTACCAAGATCATTGGCTACTGCTACAAACTCTTCACTTTTTCCCGGTCGAGATCCACAGAAGACACTTATCCCTTGGATTCGACGTTTTGATATTCCTTCCATGTCTATGCAACTCTCTAATTATATGTGTGAAGTGAAGAATAAGAGATGTCATATTTATAGAGTGCAAAAAGGGTATTCTAATGATGACAACTAAATAGGTAGCTCGATTGTTTGTTGAAAAAGTTTGACAATAATGCATAGAAATTAAAAAAAAATCGACAAAAAGAAGACACCATAAATGCATTAGTCAAACAAAAGATATAAATTCAAAAATGACAGTTGTAAGGCATTAAAATTTAAAAATGATGGAACTCATGCATATGTATGAGTAGTTATGACTATGGCTTCCATCTTCCTCTGGTTTTACGTCCAGAAATGGCTTAAACATCTTCTATGAGTTGGGTATATGCTTCTCATCCAGTTTTCTTATATACTGGCAAACAGGGTCGCTTTGAGTCAGATTTCCAAGACTATAATGTTCCTGCTCGTCTTGGAATTGTGTCCACAATTTAAAAATTTCACGCTACGCAAGTCCACAAGAATGCGTCTCAAGAGTAAATCGGATATCATCCAAAGACTCGCTACTCAGTCCATTCTTGATGAATTGTAGCTTATCCTCTCGATTATTAGACAAATATCCCAAGAAGCAGTAACACTAGTTACGATTCTATCTTGCACATTTGTGACAAACTTGTAACCTTTTCGCTCTTCACTTTTTGGCGTAAGAGCTTTTTCCCAAACCTGGCATGTGAGAAACAAGATTATCTGAAACTCATAAGAAAATTGAACCTTAGCTTCAATTAACCATCTTAAATCAGCAGGAATACCCTTGCGCATCAACATCTTTAGCCTTTCTATGCGAGCTTTGTAAATTTTAAGCAAATCATTTCGAGGAAGAGAGGGAAAACATTTGTGCAGATTGGAGAGAATGGTATCCATGTGAAGAAAATGAGAGAGAAGAAAATAAAATGGATGCAAGGTGAGCAACAGTTTTTAGGGAACTAAAAAAACGACTTTAAAAGTCACGGAGTACCGTATCCGCCACTTGACCGAGAAAAATCAATCATTAAAAAGGATCGAGTAAAGCAATGAATTCATCATTTTGATCAAAATTGTCAAGGAATGGTTTTAACCATTGTCCATTAACTTTAAAAACATTACCATTCTTTTGGTTTTCAATTTCAATTGCTCCATGAAAGAAAACATTTTTAACAATGAAAGGTCCAATCCAACGAGATCGAAGTTTACTAGGAAACAAGTGCAATTTTGAATCATACAAAAAGAACTTTTTGTGAATGTTTAAAAGATTTTCTAACAATGAATTTGTCATGAAAAACCTTCATTTTTTCTTTGTAGATTTTAGAATTTTCATAAGCCTCATCCCTGATTTCTTCAAGTTCACTCGGTTGGACTTTACGTAACTTGCAAGCATCATCCAAATTTGTGTTAAATGTTTTAATGGCCCAATAAGCTTTATGCTCAATTTCCACAGGCAAGTGACAAGGTTTTCCATAAACTAATCTATAAGGAGACATTCCCAATGATGTTTTGAAAGCAGTTCGGTAAGCCCAAAGTACATCATTAAGTCTTAAAGACCATATTTACGATTTGGGTTAACCATTTTTTCTAAGATCTATTTTATCTCCCCATTAACTAATTCGACTTGTCCACTTGTTTGCGGGTGATAAGATATAGAAATTTTATGGGTTATTCCATATTTCTTCATTAAGGTTTCAAATGGTTTGTTACAAAAATGTGTATCCCCATCACTAATAATGGCTCGAGGAATTCCAAAACTATACAAAATATTCTCTTTCAAGAATTTGATAACTGTTTTATGATCATTGTTTTGATATGGAATTGCCTCGACCCATTTTGACTACTATAACAAGAATGTACACAAAACTAAATGAAGGTGGAAAAGGTCCCATAAAATCAACACCTCAACAGTCAAAGATTTCAACAACAAGAATGAGATTCAAATGCATCATGTTTCGTTTTGAAATGGATCCCAATTTTTGACAATTTTCATAAGTTTTGCAAAATGCATGTGCATCTTTAAATAAGGTGGGCCAATAAAATCCACATTGTAAAATTTTAGCAGTTGTTTTTTTGGATGAGAAATGTCCTCCACATGCTTCAAAATGACAAAAATTAATGACACCACTTACCTCATTGTCGAGTATGCATATTCTAATTATTTGTTCTGGACAATATTTGAACAGATATGGTTCATCCCAATAAAACTTTTTCACCTAGGTCAAAAACTTCCTTTTGTCTTGAGCATTCCAATGAGGTGGCATTTCTCCTGTTGCAAGAAAATTCACAATGTTAGCAAACCAAGGTACTGCAGCAACGGAGATTAAAAATTCATCAAGAAAAAAGTCATTGATAGGTGAAGTTTCAATTAATGATTCTGTCGTTAATCTTGACAGATGGTCTGCAATGACATTTTTGGCTCCTTTCCTATCCTTTATTGTGATGTTGAATTCTTGGAGCAATAAAATCCACCGTATCAATCTAGGTTTTGCATCCTGTTTAGACATTAAATATCTCACAGCTACATGGTTAGTGTAAACAATCGTTGGAGAACCAATTAAATAAAATCGAAATTTGTCCAATGCAAATACTACTACAAGTAGTTCTTTTTTAGTTGTTGTGTAATTCATTTGTGCATCATTTAAAGTCCTACTTGCATAGTATATCACATAAGGCTTACCTTCTTTTCTTTGTCCTAAGATAGCACCAATGACACAATAACTTGCATCACACATCAATTCAAAAGGTAAGGATCAATCAGGAGATTGCATAAATGGAGCAGTTGTTAAGAGTCTAATTAACTTATCAAAGGCATTTTGATAATCTTGAGTCCATTCAAAAGAAGTGTCTTTTAGTAAGAGGTTACAAAGAGGTTTAGACATAGCATTGAAATTTCTTACGAACCTCCTATAAAATCTGGCATGCCTTAAGAATGAGTGGACTTCTTTAACTGTTTTTGGTGGAGGCAAATGGGAAATTAATTCCACTTTTGCTTTGTCCACTTCAATTCCCTTAGAAGACACCACATGACCTAAGACAATTCGCGAAGTGACCATATAATGACATTTTTCCCAATTCAAAATAAGACCTTTTTCTACACATCTTTTTAGGACTTTTTCTAAGTTTTCAAGACAATTCTCAAAAGAATTTTCAAAGACAGTTAAATCATCCAAGAAAACTTCTAAATAATGCTCAACCATGTCACTGAAAATGCTTAACATGCATCTTTGAAAAGTGTCAGGGGAATTACAAAGTCCAAAAGGCATTCTCCTAAATGCAAAAGTGCTAAAGGGGCACGTGAATGTGGTCTTTTCTTGGTCTTCAAGTGCAATAGTAATTTCATAATGGCTTTAGTATCCATTCAGAAAGCAATAGTGGGAGTGCCCTGCCACTCTTTCTAGAATTTGGTCAAGGAATAGTAAGGGAAAATGGTCTTTTCTGGTGACAGCATTTAATTTTCTATGATCAATGCACATCCTCCAACTAGATGAGACTCGAGTTAGCAATGATTCACCCTTTTCAATTTTTACTACTGTAATGCCAGATTTTTTAGGTACTACTTATGTAGGGCTTATCCACTTACTATCAGAAATAGGGTAGATAATTCCCACATCAAGTAGTTTGAGAACTTCAGCCCTAATGACCTCTCTCATGTGGAGATTTAATCTCCTTTGAGGTTGTTGGGATGTTTTGGCATTTTCTTCTAAATGTATTCTATGGGTACAAATCAAAGGGTTAATGCCTTTTATGTCTATAAAGTCCACCCGATTGCATTTTTATGCCTTTTAAGTACATGTATTAACTTACCTTGTTGCTCGCTTGTGAGGGATGAAGAAATTACCACCGGATATGTCTGATTCTCCTCAAGATATGTGTATTTTAGTCCTTCAGGTAAGGGCTTCAATTATAACTTGGGAGCTTCCTCTTTCTTGCTTTCATTCATTTGTCCCAATTCTTCAAATCGTGATGTCGAGCCTTTTCCATCACCTGTGCACAATAGAGTAAAAAACATGTATTAGAAAGATCAGGCTCTGATTCTATATTTGATTCTAATGAATTGACTAATCAGGTTTCCAAAGGGTCAGAAGAACTCTCTTTTTGGATGTGGTCTTCCACGATAGTTTCAATCATATTGGCCTCCTCAATTTCATCTTGTTCTTCATGTGGTTGTTTGCACATATTAAAAACATTAAGTTCCAATGTCCTATTTTTGAATGATAGCTTCATGACTCCATTTCTATAATTAATCAAAGCATTAGAGGTAGCTAGAAATGGACGCCCTAGAATGATAGGAATTGAGTTACATACTTCCACTGGTTGTGTATCCAAGACAATAGAATCCACTGGGTAAATGAATTTATCGACTTGAACTAACATATCTTCTACTACTCCTCTTGGCACTTTAATTGATCTATCAGTAAGTAAAAGAGTCACAGAAGTCGGTTTTAACTCACCTAGATTGAGTTTTTGAAAAACCGAGTATGGAAGCAAATTCACACTAGCACCAAGATCAAGTAAAGCTTGTTCAATTTTATGGTCTCCAATAACACATGAAATTGTAGGACAACCTGGATCCTTATATTTCACTGTATTATTGTTTTGAAGAATAGCATTTACTAGCTCGGTTAGAAAGGCCTTTTTTTCACATTCAATTTCCTTTTCACAGTGCACAAATCTTTCAAAAATTTTGCATAAAATGGTACCTGTTTGATCACATCTAACAAGGGAATGTTGACTTTTACCTGTTTGAAAATTTCAAAGATTTCATAATTGTAAGTTGGCTTCTTTTGTGTGGCTAATGCTTGAGGAAATCGAGGCACAAATGAGGATTTGGTTTCTTCTCCGCTAGGTGTTGGTTTGGCAGCCCCTTTTTGTCATTTATAGATTGACTCTTCTTCTTTCTCATAATGGTTAGGAATGTGTTTTTCAATAACCTTACCATTGCGAAGGGTCATGACTAATTTGGCTCGGTCAAAATAATTGTTACTTGAGCTCCCTGCATTTAAGTTAGATTGATCATTGGGGTTTTGCAATGTTTGAGAAGGAAATTTCCCATTTTCTTAGATGCTAAATGTGGATGCAAATTTTGCAAGAGTGTCTGATAAATTTGCTAATGTTTGAGCAGTTTGACTATTGAAAGTCTCTTGCTTTGTGATGAATGAATGCAATGTCTCTTCAAGGTCACTCCTAGGAGGAGAAGCATATGCATGATCATTAGAATTTTGAAAATTTTGTCATGTTTAAAAAGGGACTTGTGAAGATTGTGCATGATTGTCATTTTTCTAACTGAAATTTGGATTATTTCTCCAATCGAGATTGTAGGTTTGTGAGTATGGATTGTGATTTGGCCTTTTGAAAGTGTTCAAGGCATTGGCTTGTTCATGGAGACATTCCCTAAAGGCAGGCAAAGTGGGGCAATCATCAGTAGAATGGTCATTATCATTACAAATATGATAGACAATTTCTTGAATAGAATTCAATTGACCACTCTTTTTCATTTCTATAGCTCGACTTTTCTAGCTAGGGATGCATATTTGGCTTGAAGGTCATGGTCTTCCCTAAGTTTGTGAATGCCTCTATTGGATGTCGAGGTTGGGGCCTTGCTTGGTACCTCATAAGTGCCAACAGTGTCCCAATTTTGAGCCTTGTCTACCAAGAAATCTAGGTATTCAATTGCTTTCTTAGGGTCTTTATCTCCAAATTCTCCGTTACACATTAGCTTCACTAGTTGCCTATCTTGAGGTGTTAACCCTCCATAGAAGTATGCAACTATTCTCGAAGCTTCAAAACCATAGTGAGGACAAGTGTTAAGTAGTTCCTTATACCTATCCCAACATTGGTAAAGGGTTTCCCTTTGTTTTTTAGTGAAATTGAAAATTTGTCTTTTAAGATAATTTGTTCTATAGGCAGGAAAATTTTTTTTTTCAAAAATTGTTGTTTCATCTCATCCTATGAACTGATGGAGTTTGACCTTAAATTTTTTAGCCATGTTTTAGCTTTATCTTTTAAAGAAAAAGGAAAAAGCTTTAATCTAATGGTGTTTATGCCACAATTTAGGTCACTGCAGAAGTTACACACCTCTTCAAAGATTTTCAAGTACGAATATGGGTTCTCCATATCAAGGCCATGAAAGGTGGGTAGAAGTCGAACAAAACTTGGTTTGAAATTAAAATGGATTTAATCGAGAGGAGAAACTACACAAAATGGTGCACTAGTCCTTATCGAATTCATGTACTCTCTGAGGGTTCTTGGTTGGTTTTGATCATTTTGTTGGGAACGATTGTCCCCTTCATCCGTGAACCTTTCCACTTGATTGTCGACCATGTTTTCTAAGGAAGATGAGGTTATTCTAACAAGTCTACCACTAGATGTTTGTGACCAAATTTTCATGCAAGAAAGAGAAAAGAAAAGAAAATACGAACACACGAGAAAGAAAAAAATTAAGATCTAAAATAAGAAAAAATAATACTTACAATTTTGCACGCCAATTTTACCTTCTCTAGCAACGGCGCCAAAAACTTGACACATCCAAAAACGATTATCTCCCAAGTATAAGAGTGTTGAAGTAATAAACCCGGTGAGACCAGGGTCGATCTATAAGAAAGGGGATTTAGCGGTACAAACTAAAGAAGGAGCAAATATGATATGAATAATTCAAAGAAATGACAAGATAATATTAACAAATAAAGGTAAAGATGGTAGGCGGTACAACCGACCATTCAAATGTAAAACAAAAGCGAAAGGTGGTAAAACCATCCATGAAAATAGATGGTAAAACCTACCATAGCAAATGAGAGAACAAGTTCATAAATAATAAACGAGAATAAATTAAATACACAAGTAGGAGGAATTGACACAATAACAATGAAAGCTAAGGTTAGGGGATCTGCCCTTGATATTTCAAATAAGGATACGCAACCCGATTATAACTCGATTGAAATCCACGTATCAAGGAGGTTTCAATCGAAAGGTATGTCATTTAAGCCCAATTTTAGTTATATGAATTATATTTGTTCCATTACCAATATTTATACCACTTCTTGTAAATGGGTTCAAGCATCCAATGTGCCAATCATCATATGTCTATATCAAATCAAGGTTCCTAACTAGACTTATGTTGATAAGGAAGAATCATACGACATCTAGAAATGATCCAATCATTTGATGTGCCAAGGATTATCATCCACAATGGATCAAGACCTCCACTTTACGAGTGGTGTCAAGATTGATTAAGAACATAAATATAAATCATATAAAATAAATAACAAAGATTGTGATCATTAAGCGCAAATCAAAGGGCTAAAAAATCCTTATTCTCATATCAAGGGTTTCACCCTTTCACCTTAGCAAGAGAGAATTTAGCAAGACATTATCAAAGAAAGAAAACAAATTGTATGAAAAAGGAAATTTATTAATAACATTAAAATAGCACAACAAAAGGGAGAAAAACACAATAACAAGTGATCCTAGCCAAGGCTAAGATGCCCTAATGGGTCACAAGGCACCTCTATTTATAGATACATTCAGGTGCAAACTTGTCAAATTACAAAGGAACAATTGTCAAATATTTTATTGACAATTGGGATGACTAGGTGCACCGACTTTGACCACTAATTTCAACACTAAATTATTTAAAAGTTTGGTCACATGTCTTCATGAAAGTTATAGATATTTATCTCAGCCTAGAACATCTTGATTCATACGATTTGGATACGTATGTCAAGAGATATGGTCAAAAAACGGACGCATGGTCAGGCTGGGCTGGAATTACAGATGGGTTCACTTTAAACCTTTTTTTTGTCTACTAAGAGCCCGAATTTGATGATGCTTGTGCAATCCTATAGATAATTTAATCAGCTTTCCAAAACATCAAGATTTGCACCATTCTGATCTATAAATATAAAGTTATGCCCATTTTGCCGAACCTATAACAAAAACCATAATTAAGGTGAAGTTATTCCAAAAGATGCAAAGACTACAAATGTGCTTAACTTAAGGAATTTAATGACGCTATCAATACAATGTGATGAATTAAGCTCTTATTAAACATACATATTTAAGTGTTCATCATAATCCGTAAATTATAATTGTTAATTTCATATAAATTCAGTCATGCTTTCTTTATGTGATTCATGTTGAATTATAATTGTTACTAGTAGTTTCATTTTATGAGTTAATCTTTTACTGCAATATTGTCAATTTATATGTTGTCGCTCTTGGATAACTTGTAAGGATGAAAGTTGTTGGTAAATATTGCTTGTAAAGAGTTTATGCATATCAAATACATGTGTTTATCAATTATGATTTACTATACATATTTTCCGATTGATTGTTTGGGATGTGAAACTTTCAATTGGGTTATAATTTTTAAATCAAAGTGGGGCTTAGATTTACAAAACATATAAGTGATTCTTGATTCCTTACGCCAATTATCATTGATTATTTCCAATTATTATACATTGTAGTCTCTTTATAACAAATCACTTCAAAGTTAAATTTTATGTCTTTATTATATTTTTAATATTTTTGTTTTACTAACCTCTTTTGTCGAAAACCTCCTTGTGGATTCGACACCTCAACTTATACTATAATAACTGCAGTATATTTTGGGCGTAAATAAAATTTGACGCCGTTGCCGGGAAGGCAAAATAGACAAAAGATGGTTTATATTTCTCATTTCTTTTTCTTGTAAAATTTCATCTCTTAGTTTATTTTCTTTATTTTCTTTATTTTTTTTTTTTACCTAACTTTGCCTAACTTTGCTTAACTTTGCCTAATGTTGCTAATCTTGCCTAACTCTAATTATTATTCTCTTCCTTTTTCATTTTTTTATATTTTGTTATTTTAATTATTCTTGTACTAACTTTTATTTTTATGCACCTAACTTTTATTTTACGCACCTAATTTTTTTTATTCCTAACTTCTAACTTTTAAAATTATTGTCTTTTAATATTCTTGTTTTATATTTGAAAGGTTGGCTTTGCCACCATGTTTGTTTTATTTTTTTAATTTTATATATAATTGTCAATGGTCGGCTTTGCCGCCTTGTTTCTTTTTATTTTTTTATTCTGCATATACTTGTCAAAGGTTAGCTTTGCCGCCTTGTTTGTTTTAATTTTTTTTCTCTTCTTCTCTCTAACTTTTTTATCTTATTTCTTTTTGACTTTATTTGAAAACTTTCTTGTGTTAAAAAAAAAAGAGACAAATTGTGGGGATGTATGAAGCAATCTAGAGACAAACAAGGGAGATTTATGAAAAAAATCAGAATTATAACCACAACAAGATTTTGCAACCGAAGAAAATCCTATTCTTAGTTCATCTTCATCTTCTAATTTTGATACAATGAGCCAACATGAGGATAACCCTGTTAAAACTCTAAGAGATTACTTGCATCCTACCCGCATAGCCATAACATCATGTATCATATTTCCACCCAACACACCAAAGTTGGACTTTCACCCTGGGATGATACATCTTTTACCAGCTCTCCATGGTTTAGATAGTGAAAACCCTTATGTGCATGTTAGGGAATTTGAAGAAGTAGTGGGCACCTTTTATAGTGAGGCTAATGCCATGGATTTTGTTAAGTTAAAATTTTTTCCTTTCTCTCTAAAAGACAAAGCAAAGAGTTAGCTATACTCTTTAGGGCCTAGATCCATAGGAACTTGAGCAGAAATGACCCAAGTGTTTTTCAACAAATATTTCCCACAACATAAGACTAACGGCCTAAAAAGACAAATTTCCTCTTTCTCCCAAAAAGATAGCGAAACCTTGTACCAAACTTGGGAGAGATTCAAAGAGTTGTTAAACATGTGTCCTCATCATGGGTATGAAAATTGACGCTTGATTAGTTATTTCCACGAGGGACTCACAATTAGGAAGCGCAAATTTGTTGAGATGATGTGTAATGGGGAGTTCCTTCAAAAAGACTTAATTGAAAAAGCCCGCACATAGACTGGACCTAATACTACAGATAGCACAAATAGGTTACGACTTAGTGGAATTTACCATCTTAGGGAATACGACAACCTTAAAGCCCAATTAGAAGTTTTAACTATGGAATTGGAAGCCTTGAAAACCAAAGATAGGAAGATCACCCACACGATTGCTAAGGTTGAATCACAAGATACATGTTTTGTTTGTGGAGGGATGGAACACTTAGCTCAGGATTGTCCAACTTATAGTGAGATGAGAGGGGTATGAGTAATAATGTAATGCTTTAAGGATGTACAAAAGGCCTTATTCACCCTATTATGAAAACTATAACCCTGGCTGGCGAAACCACCCAAACTTTAGTTGGAAATCTAACCCCCAAAACAAAAACCAATGGAAACAACAACAACCACACAAGTCTTATCAAGAACCTCAATACAATTCACCATAAGTTAGAAATTCCTTAGAGGACACCTTACAAGCATTTATAGAGGCCCAAAATAAGACTAACAAAAAATTCTAAACAGTTCTTGCACAAGTGGTGGAAGAGAACAAGGAGATCAAAAGTCAAATCACTAAGCTAACTAGTGCTTTGACCACACAAGAGTGAAGTAAGTTTCCATCTCAAACTCAGTCTAATCCAGAAGGGCAACATATGGCACAAACCTCTACTTCTGGCACACAAAATCTCAAAAAGGTAAATGCCATCACTGCTTGGAGTGGTGATGAACACTTAAATATGTATGCTTAATAAGAGCTTAATTCATCATATTGCATTAATAGTGTCATTAAATTCCTCAACTTAAGCATATTTGTAGTCTTTACATCATTTGAATTAACTTTCTCTTAATTTTGGTTTTGATGTAGGTTCGGTAAATTGGGCATAACTTTTTATTTATAGATCAGAATGGTGCAAATCTTAATGTTTTAGAAGGGAATTCAATTATCTACAAGATTGCATTTCACAAGCATCATCAAATTCAGACTCTTAGTGGACAAAAATTGGGCTTGAAGTGAACCCATCTGTAGATTCAGCCCAGCTTGACCATGCCTCAGTATTTTGATCGTATCTCTCAAAATACATATCCAAATTGTATGAATCAAGATGTTATAGAAAGCTGAGAGAAATATCTATGACTTTCATGAAGAAATGTGATTAAAATTCTCAAAAATCTAATGTCAAAATCGGTAGTCAAAGTCAGTTCACCTAATTAACCTAATTGTCAAAGTTGGTGCATTTAATATTTGACAATTATTCCTTTATAATTTGACAAGTTTGCCCTTAAATATATCTATAAATAGAGTTACCTTGTGACCCATGAGGGCATCTTGGCCTTGCTGGGATCTTGTATTGTTTTTCTCTCTTGTATTTCTATGTTATTAATGAATTTTTTTTTTCTTATAATTTGTTTTCTTTCTCTTATAATGTCTTTCTAATTTCTCTCTTGCTAAGGTGAAAGGGCAAAACCCTTGATATGAGAGTAAGGATTCTCTAACTCTTTAATATGTGCTTAATAATCATAATCTTGTGTTGTTTATATGATTTATATTTATTTCTCTAATCAATCTTGGCACCACTGGTAAAGTGGAGGTATTGATCCATTGTCGACAATCCTTGGCACATTGAATGCTTGGATCCCTTCTAGATGTCGTATGGTTCTTCCTTACCAACATGAATCTAGTTAGGAACCTTGATTTATTGTAGACATATGGAGATTGACATATTGGATGCTTGAACCCATTTACAAGAAGTGGTATAAATATTGGTAACGAAGCAAATATAATTCATATAACTAAAACGGGTTGTTTATCCTTATTTGAGATATCAAGGGCGGATCCCCTAACCTTAGCTCTCATTATTATTGTGTTAATTTCTCTTGTGTTATTCTCATTTATTATTTAAGAACTTATTCTTACTTATATTTGTTTATATTATCTTGTCATCTCTTTGAATCATCCATATCATATTTGCTTACTTTATAGTTTGTAGCGCTAAAATTCCCTTCCTCGTGGATCGAACCCGGTCTCACCGGGTTTATTACTTCGACACTCCTGTACTTGGGAGGCAATCCTATTTTTGGATGTATCAAGTTTTTGGCGCCGTTGCTGGGGAAGGTAAAAATTGACGTGCAAAATTGTAAGTATTCTCTTCTCTTATTTTGGATCTTAATTTTTTACTTTGTTGTGTGTTCATCTTTTCTTCTCTTTTCTTCTCCCTTTCTTGCATGAAAATTTGGTCACAAACATCTAGTGGTAGACTTGTTAAAAAAACATCATCTTCCTTGGAAAACATGGCCGACAATGTAGTGGAAAGATTCACGGATGAAGGGGACAACGGTTCCCAACAAAATGATTAAAACCAACGAAGAACCCTAAGAGATTACATGAATCCGGTAAGGACTAGTGTACCATCTTGTGTAGTTTCTCCTCTATATTCAATCCATTTCAATTTCAAGCCAAGTTTTGTTTGACTTCGACCCACCTTTCATGGCCTTGATATGGAGAGCCTTTATTCGTACTTAAAACTCTTTGAAGAGGTATGTAATTCCTACACTGACCCAAATTGTAGCATAAACACCATTAGATTAAAGCTTTTTCCTTTTTCTTTAAAAGATAAAGCTAGAACATGGCTACAAAATTTGAGGTCGAATTCCATCAGTTCATGGGATGAGATGAAACAACAATTTTTGAAAAATTTTTTTCCTACCCATAGAACAAATTTTCTTAAATGACAAATTTTCGATTTCTCTAAAAAACAAGGGGAAACCCTTTACCAATGTTGGGATAGGTATAAAGAACTACTTAATACCTGTCCTCACCATGGTTTTGAAACTTGAAGAATAGTTGCACACTTCTATGAAGGGTTAACACCTCAAGATAGGCAACTAGTGGAATTAATGTGTAATAGAGAATTTAAAGAAAAAGACCCTAAGGAAGCACTTGACTACATAGATTCCTTGGCAGAAAAGGCACAAAATTGGGACACTGCTGGCACCTATGAGGTCCAAGCAAGGCACCAACCTCGACATCCAATAGAGGCATTTACAACCTTAGGGAAGACCATGATCTTCAAGCTAAATATGCATCCCTAGCTAGAAAAGTCGAGGCTTTAGAAATGAAAAAGAATGGTCAATTGAATTCTATTCAAGAAAATGTCTGTAATATTTGTAATGACAATGACCATTCTACTGATGATTGCCCAACTTTTCCTGCCTTTAGGGAATGTCTCCATGAACAAGCCAATGCCTTGAACACTTTTAAAAGACCAAATCACAATCCATACTCACAAACCTACAATCCTGGTTGGAGAAATCATCCAAATTTTAGTTGGAAAAATGACAATCATGCACAATCTTCACAAGTCCCCTTTCAAACACAACAAAATTTTCAAAATTCTCATGATCATGCATATGCTCCTCCTCCTAGGAATGAGCTTGAGGAAACATTGCATTCATTCATTACAAAGCAAGAGACTTTCAATAGTCAAACTGCTAAAACATTAGCAAATTTGTCAGAAACTCTTGTAAAATTGGTATCAACATTTAGCATCCAAGAGAAGGGAAAATTTCCTTCTCAAACATTGCAAAACCCCAAATATCAATCTAACTCAAATGCAGGGAGTTCAAATAACCATTATTTTGGCCAAGCCAAGTCAGTCATGACCCTTCGCAATGGTAAGGTTGTTGAAAAACATATTCCTAACCCTTGTGAGAAAGAAGAAGAATCGATCTTTAAAGGGCAGGAAGAGATTGCCAAACCAACAACTAGCGAAGAGGAAACCATATCCTCATCTGTGCCTCCATTTCCTCAAGCATTAACCACACAAAAGAAGCCAACTCACAATTCTGAAATCTTTGAAATTTTCAAACAGGTAAAGGTCAACATTCCCTTCCTTGATGTGATCAAACAGGTACCTTCTTATGCAAAATTTTTAAAAGACTTGTGCACTGTGAAAAGAAAACTGAATGTGAAAAAGATGGCCTTTCTAGCTGAGCAAGTAAGTGCTATTCTTCAAACAATAATACAGTGAAATATAAGGATCCAGGTTGTCCTACAATTTCATGTGTTATTGGAGACCATAAAATTGAACAAGCTTTACTTGATCTTGGTGCTAGTGTGAATTTGTTTCCATATTCGGTTTTTTAGAAACTCAATCTAGGTGAGTTAAAGCCGACTTCTGTGACACTTTTGCTTGCTGATAGATCAATTAAAGTACCAAGAGGAATAGTAAAAGATGTATTAGTTCAAGTCGATAAATTCATTTACCCAGTGGATTTTATCATCTTGGACACATAACCAGTAGAAGTAAGCAATTCAATTCCTGTTATTTTAGGGCGTCCATTTCTAGCTACTTCTAATGCTTTGATTAATTGTAGGAATGGAGTCATGAAGTTATCATTTGGGAACATGACATTGGAACTTAATGTTTTTAATATGTACAAACAACCAAATGAAGAAGAAGATGAAATTGATGAGGCCAATGTGATTGAATCTATTGTGGAAGATCACATCCAAAATGGGAGTTCTTCTGACCCTTTGGAAACTTGTTTGGTGAATTCATTAGAATCAAGTATGAAACTAGAGTTTGATCTTTCTGATATATGTTCTTTATTGGATTGTGCACAGGTGATGGAAAAATGCTCAAAACCGAGATTCGAAGAATTGGGGCAAATGAATGAAAGCAAGGAAGAGGAAGCTCCCAAGTTAGAACTAAAGCCCTTACCTGAATGACTGAAATATGCATATCTTAGGGAGAATCAGACATATCCGGTGGTAATTTCTTCATCCCTCACATGCGAGCAACAAGGTAAGTTGATAAAAGTGCTTAAAAGGCATAAAAATGCAATTGGGTGGGCTTTAAAAGATATAAAAGGCATTAACCCCTTAATTTGCACACATAGAATACATTTAGAGGAAAATGCCAAAACATCTCAACAACCTCAAAGGAGATTAAATCCACACATGAAAGAGGTCATTAGGGCTGAAGTTCTCAAACTACTTGATGTAGGAATTATCTATCCTATTTCTGATAGTAAATGGGTAAGCCCTACACAAGTCGTACCTAAAAAATCTGGCATTACAGTTGTTAAAAATGAAAAGGGGGAATCATTGTCAACTCATGTCTCATCTAGTTCAAGGATGTGCATTGATTATAGAAAATTAAATGCTGTCACTAGAAAAGACCATTTTCCCTTACCTTTCCTTGACCAAATTCTTGAAAGAGTAGCAGGAAACCCCTACTACTGCTTTCTTGATGGATACTCAGGCTATTATCAAATTTTCATTGCACTCGAAGACCAAGAAAAGACCACATTCACGTGCCCCTTCGACGTTTTTACATTTAGGAGAGTGCCTTTTGGACTTTGTAATGCCCCAGCCACTTTTCAAAGATGCGTGTTAAGCATTTTCAGTGATATGATTAAGCATTGTTTAGAAGTTTTTATGGATGATTTAACTGTCTTTGGAAACTCTTTTGACAATTGTCTTGAAAACTTAGAAAAAGTCCTAAAAAGGTGTGTAGAAAAAGGTCTTATTTTGAATTGGGAAAAATGTCATTATATGGTCACTTCAGGAATTGTCTTAGGTCACGTAGAGTCTTCTAAAGGAATTGAAGTGGACAAAGCAAAAGTGGAATTAATTTCCCATTTGCCTCCACCAAAAACAGTTAAAGAGGTTCGTTCATTCTTAGGGCATGCTGGATTTTATAGGAGGTTCATAAGAAATTTCAGTGCTATACTAAACCTCTTTGTAACCTCTTAATAAAAGATACTTCCTTTGAATGGACTCAAGAATGTCAAAATGCCTTTGATACATTAATTGGGCTTTTAACAACTGCTCTAATTATGCAATCTCCTTATTGGTCCTTGCCTTTTGAATTGACGTGTGATGCAAGCGACTATGCAGTTGGTGCTGTCTTAGGACAAAGAAAAGAAGGTAAGCCTTATGTGATATACTATGCAAGTAGGACTTTAAGTGATGCACAAATGAATTACACAACAACTGAAAAAGAACTACTTGCAGTAGTATTTGCATTGGACAAATTTCGATCCTATTTAATTGGTTCTCCAACAATTTTTTACACTGACCATGCAGCTGTGAGATATTTAATGTCTAAACAGGATGCAAAACCTAGATTGATACGGTGGATCTTATTGCTCCAAGAATTTAACATCACAATAAGGGACAAGAAAGGAGCCAAAAATGTCGTTGCAGATCATCTTTCAAGACTAACGACAGAGACATTAATTGAAACTTCACCTATCAATGATTCTTTTCCTGATGAATTTTTATTTTCCGTTGCTACTGTACCTTGGTTTGCTAACATTGTAAATTTTCTTGTAACAGGAAAAATGCCACCTCATTGGAATGCTCAAGAGAAAAGGAAATTTTTAACCGAGGTGAAAAATTTTTATTGGGATGACACATATCTGTTCAAATGTTGTCCAGACCAAATAATAAGAAGATGCATACCCGATAGTGAGGTAAGTAGTGTTTTTAACTTTTATCATTCTGAAGCATGTGGAGGACATTTTTCATCTAGAAAAACAGCTGCTAAAATCTTGCAATGTCGATTTTATTAGCCTACCTTATTTAAAGATGCATATGCATTTTGCAAAACGTGTGAAAATTATCAAAAATTGGGATCCATTTCAAAAAGAAACATGATGCCTTTGAATCCCATTCTTGTTGAAATCTTTGACTGTTGGGGTATTGATTTTATGGGACCCTTTCCACCGTCATTTGGTTTTGTGTACATCCTTGTTGTAGTAGAATATGTTTCAAAAGGGGTCGAGGCAATTCCATGTCGAAACAATGATCACAAAACAGTTGTCAAATTCTTGAAAGAGAATATCTTGAGTAGATTTGGAATTCCTCGAGCCATTATTAGTAATGGGGGTACACATTTTTGTAACAAACCATTCGAAACTTTAATGAAGAAATATGGAATAACCTATAAAATTTCTACACCTTATCACCCACAAACAAGTGGACAATTTGAATTAGCTAATAGGGAGATAAAACAGATCTTAGAAAAAACGGTTAACCCAAATCGTAAAGATTGGTCTTTCAGACTTAATAATGCATTTTGGGCTTACCGAACTGCTTTTAAAACATCATTGGGAATGTCTCCTTATAGACTAGTTTATGAAAAACCTTGTCACTTGCCTGTAGAAATTGAGCATAAAGCTTATTGGGCCATTAAAACATTCAACATAAATTTGAATGATGCTTGCAAGTTACGTAAACTCCAACTGAGTGAACTTGAAGAAATCAGGAATGAGGCTTATGAAAATTCTAAAATCTACAAAGAAAAAATGAAGCTTTTTCATGACAAATCCATTATTAGAAAATCTTTTAAACCTTCACAAAAAGTTCTTTTGTATGATTCAAGATTGCATTTGTTTCCTGCTAAACTTCAGTCTCGTTGGACTGGGCCTTTCATTGTTAAAAATGTTTTCCCTCATGGAGCAGTTGAAATCGAGAACCCAAAGAATGGTAATGTGTTTAAAGTTAATGGACAATGGTTAAAATCATTCTTTGAAAATTTTGACCAAAATGAAGAGTCCATTGCTTTAGTCGATCCTTTTTAAGGATTGATCTTTCCCGGTCAAGTGGCGGAAACGGTACTCCGTGACTTTTAAAGTCGATTTTTCAGTTCCCTAAAAATTGTTGCTCACCTTGCATTTATTTTCCTTTCTTTTCTCGTATTTTCACGTGGACACCATTCTCTCAAATCAGCACAAACATTTTCCCTCTCTTCCTCCAAATGATTTGCTTAAAATTTACAAAGCTTGCGCAGAAAGAGTAAGGATGTTGATACGTAAGGTTATGCCTGTCGAAGTAAGATGGTTAATTGAAGCCAAGGTTTGATTTTCTTATGAATTTTTAGATAATCTTATTTCTCACATGCCAGGTATGGGAAAAAGCTCTTACACCAAAAAGCGATGAGCGAAAAGGTTACAAGTTTGTCCCAAATGTGCAAGATGGACTTGTAACCAACGTTGCCGCTCCTTGGGATATTTGTCTAATAATCGAGAGGATAAACTACAGTTCATCAAGAATGGACTGAGTAGGGAGTCTTTGGATGATATTCGAGTGACTCTTGAGACGCATTCTTGTAGACTTGTGCAACGTGAAAATTTTCAATTGTGGGCACAATTCCAAGATGAGCAGGAACGCTATAGTCTTGGGAATCTGACTCAAAATGATCCTGTTTGCCAGTTCATAAGAAAACTGGATGGGAAGTATATCCCCAACTCATAAAAGGTGTTTAATCCGTTTCTGGACGTAAAACCAGAGGAAGATGTGAGCCACAGTCACAACTACCTGTACATATGCATGCGTGCCATCATTTTTGAATTTTAATGCCTCATAGCTGTCATCTTTGAATTTGCATCTTTTGTTTGACTTTGGTGTCTAATTTCATCATCCTTTTTTTAGTTTTTATGCATTATTGTCAACTTTTTCAACAAACAACTGAGTTACCTATATAAATGTAATCATTAGCATACCTTTTTGCACTCCATAAATACCACATCTCTTGTTCTCTTCTTCACACATAGTTAGAGAGTTACATAAACATGGAGGGAACTTCAAAACGTCGAATCCAAAAGATACGTGTATTCTATGGATCTCGACCGGGTAAAAGTGAAGAGTTTGTCGAGACAGCAAATTATCTTGGTAGACTACTGGCTGAAAGAAATATTCATGTGGTTTATGGGGGAGGTAGCCTCGGGTTAATAGGTTGTGTGTCAAGAGTTGCACATGTAGGAGGTAGTAAAGTTTTAGGAGTTATTCCCAAAGCTTTGGCTATAGAAAGCGTCGTTGGAAAAACGGTTGGGACGGAGTTACAGGTCTCCTCTATGCATGAACGCATGGCACATATGCTCATCAATTCAGATGCCTTTATTGCTTTACTAGGTGGCTTTGGTACTTTTGAAGAAATTTTTCAAATGGCCTCTTGGGCGCAACTGAATCTCCATGAAAAACCCATAGGTTTGTTGAATGTTAACAATTTCTTTAATCTTTTAATAAGTTTTATTGATGCAGTTGTGGAACAAAATTTTATCCCTCATTCGGCGAGACAGATCCTTGTTTCTGCCATTTCTACTGGTGAGTTACTCGACAAATTACAAGCAGTTGAGTATGAACCTAACCCAGCTAGTACTCAAATTAATTGGTTAGGAGGGCAAAACAAAAAGTGTAAATTGGATCTGAATCTCCGTTTGTAATTTTTTCTTTTCTTCTCTTTTATTTTTAGCATTTTATAAGTCTTTCAGATCATCTCTCTTGAATAACAGAAGCTTCAGGTAATGTCTCCTATACTTTATCTCTCTACCTTTAAACATTGAGGACACTGTTTCATTTGGTTGGGGGGGAAGGATAGTAGACATAAGTGTGTCTTGAATTTTCCTTTTTCTTGCAAAAAAAAAAAAGCGAGTTAGTAATTAGATTCAGAGTGCGGTGTAAGGAGTTCAAATCCTCTTGAGACGCATTCTGGGTCAGGAATGGCAGAGTAAGAAGGACCAGTTTGAACTCTTGAAACCCATTCTAACCAATTTGTCATTTTATTTTGATTTTGTGAACTCATTTTAGCTAACTTGATATTATTTGTTCTTGATTTTTGAATCTTATAACAAGGAAGTCTTATTCATTTCACTTTGAATTATTCAAATCTATGAACTGTCACAACCTTATCATTTAATAAATTGTGTGCTTAGGTACTCATTAAGCAAGTATTCATGAACCTTTCTTCACACACACACACGTACCTTGATGCATGATTGTGGGTGGCGAAATGAAATGTTGTAATATTTTAGTTCTTTTGTTTTGTTTAGGATAACAACACTAAGGATGGGGAAAGTGTTTAAAAAAAAAAGAGAAAAGAAAAAAAAGTGAAAAAAAGAAAAAAAAGAGAGAAAGCAATTGTGGATAAGTTTGGTCTCGTAGCCTCCTTAATTCAAGCAATTAAGCCCGAGGGGTGCCTCAACACCTAATACCCTAAGACCAACTGGTTTGCGAGCTATTAGCTCAAAGCTCGCTACATGGATTAAGGAGAAAGCTTAATGGGATTGAACATTACACTATCCACAAGTTTCTAAGCAAAAATAAAGCATCGGCAACTCGAGTCGTTAAGCTCGTAGGGGTGTCTTAACACCTAATGCCCTAAGGCCAACTGGCCTGGAGTCATTAGCCTAAGGCTCACTACATGGGTTAAAGATGCATTCCTTCAAAAAAAAGAAGAAAGAAAGAAAAAAAGAAAAAAATATATATATAAAATGAATAAATGCCCCCTACCTAAGGTTGTTAGCCTTAACAAATATTAGAACCGATATAGTTTCCTTCTAATAAGCCCCATAGTCATGTGATATCTTGACTGAAGGGTACATGAGTCATTAAAAAAAAACGGTTGAGAGTTTGTTTATTTGGATAAAATCAAGGAGAGTGCAATAATGACCACCTTGGATGTAAAATTCTATAAATCACTTCTAAATAATAACGCTTTAATTGCTAGGGACTAGCAATAAGCTGATTGGGGGGTGTGACGAACAATTAAATATGTATGATTAATAAGAGCTTAATTCATCATATTGCATTAATAGTGTCATTAAATTCCTCAACTTAAGCATATTTGTAGTCTTTACATCATTTGAATTAACTTTCTCTTAATTTCGGTTTTGATGTAGGTTCGGTAAATTAGGTATAACTTTCTATTTATAGATCAGAATGGTAAAAATCTTAATGTTTTGGAAGGTGAATTCAATTATCTACAAGATTGTATTTCACAAGCATCATCAAATTCGGAATCTTAGTGGACCAAAATTGGGCTTGAAGTGAACCCATCTGTAGATTCAGCCAAGCTTGACCATGCCTCAGTATTTTGACCGTGTCTCTCAAAATACATATCCAAATTGTATGAATCAAGATGTTCTAGAAATCTGAGAGAAATATCTATGACTTTCATGAAGACATGTGATTAAAATTCTCAAAAATTCAATGTCAAAATTGGTGGTCAAAGTCGGTTCACCTAATTAACCCAATTGTCAAAGTTGGTGCATGTAATATTTGACAATTATTACTTTGTAATTTGACAAGTTTGCCCCTAAATATATCTATAAATAGAGGTTCCTTGTGACCCATGAGGGCATCTTGGCCTTGCTGGGATCTTGTATTGTTTTTCTCTCTTGTATTTCTATGTTATTAATGAATTCCCTTTTTCTTATAATTTGTTTTCTTTCTCTTATAATGTCTTTCTAATTTCTCTCTTGCTAAGGTGAAAGGGCGAAACCCTTGATATGAGAGTAAGGATTCTCTAACCCTTTAATATGTGCTTAATAATCATAATCTTGTGTTGTTTATATGATTTACATTTATTTCTCTAATCATTCTTGGCACCACTCGTAAAGTGGAGGTCTTGATCCATTGTCAACAATCCTTGGCACATCAAATGCTTGGATCCTTTCTAGATGTCGTATGGTTCTTCCTTACTGACATGAATCTATTTAGAAACCTTAATTTGTTGTAGACATAAGAGATTGGCACATTGCGATCGCTTGTGTTCGCACCAGCCTGTATATGGACAACCCAAGAGGGGGGGTGAATTGGGTTTTATTTATCAAAACGAATTTATAAAACTTTTCTTGAAAGATAAAACTTATTTCACTTTTTCTTTTGAGAATAGAAGTGAAGAAGATGAAAATAGAAGTTATCTAAGATGCAATCAAGAGAATAGCAATAATAAATAATCTCAAGTGCAAGTAAATGTAAAGAGTATAGGATAGAGAGAGTGCAAACTCAATTTACCGTGGTTCGGCCAAACCTTAAGACTACGTCCACGGGGTCCTAGCTCCTCCCAATAGGTTTCCACTAAGTTGTAGATATACTTTAACAACTTGCTGATGCAACAAATTCACCAAGACTTTTTTTTTCTATCAACTATTAGATAACACCACACAAGAGTTCTTCTTGATGAACAACCTCACAAGGAAAGAGTTACTCTCCAAGGATATCTTTTCTACCTTTACAAGAAGATCTCACTCCTCACACCAATATAAGAACAAAAGAAAGAAAAGTTTTACAACAAAAGTACAACTCTCTTCAAAGAGTAGATAAAGAATATAAAAGCTCTATAAACTTGATATTTCTCTTGGCTTTTTTGCTTGATAAAATGCTTCTCTTGCACTTGTTGAATGCATGGGAGAATGGCTCCTTTTATAGATAAATGAGATGAACTTAATAAAGTGAAGAAACATACTCAAATTTTATGCCCCACCATAAAACCGTAATCTTGTCTGCCTATTTTGTCAATAGTTCCGTTTGAAATTTGAAAATCTGTTAAAACATAAAAGAACTGCACATTTGAATAAGCTTTCCAACCCATCAAGAATCAAGTCATTTGGATATCTGTAGCTCAAGATATGGCCAAAACACCATTCGGTGCTCATGTGACTTGATTTTTCTTCCATGTGTCAGTCCACCGACTTGCATGTGTATTATGTCAACCTTCTGTTTGAAATTTTGAATTTCTTCAAAAAATAAAAGATCTTCGTATTTGAATAAGCTTTCCAAAACATTAAGAATCAAAGACTTTGGATATCTCTATCTATAATATATGGCCAAAAGCACCATTCAGTGACTCATGTGAGTTGATTTTTCTTCTCTGTGTCAGTCCACCGAAATGCATGTCAATTATGTCGGTCTTCCATTTGAAATTTGAATTTCTTCAAAACATATGAAATGTGCCTCATTATGTCCTCTTTCCAATGACACAAGAATCAAGTCATTTGATTTTTCTAGCTCAAGATATGTCCAAAACCCTATCTCCCCACCTCCCCCCCCCCCCTGGGCCGCCCCCCTCCCCCAGGCGAGCTATTCGGTGCTCATGTCAGCTGCTTCCAATTGTCTTTCAACTTGCATGATGATTTGGACGATCTTACACTTAAAATTTGAATTTCTTTAAAACATATGAAATGTTATAAATTGAGAAGCTTTCCAAAGGCTCAAGAATCACATCATTTAGATTTCTATAGAGATATATATGATCAATTGATTGAGTATTGCTCATGTGTCACATTCCTTGAATCAAACCTTGTTCTTAAACTTTGGTGCCTTTAACATGTAGTCTTCTCCTTAGCTTCAACACTTCATTTTAATAAGCCTCTTCTTGATTTTACAATTATTTCAATGATATTACTCTTGCACATAAATAAACATGTTAGTAAATCACAATAATCAATGTGTATTGTTATCATCAAAATTATCATGTAGCCTTAGGGCTAACAATCTCCCCCTTTTTGATGATGACAAACCATTGATTGCTTTCAAATAATATCTAAAATAAAGAATGAAAATGAAATCAAGAATAAACAAAAAGAGAGCAAAGAGCAATTGTTATAAATACAAGCAATCCAACCATACCATTTCTCCCCCTTGTGTTATCATCAAAAAGATGTAATCAAATTAATTACTCCCCCTAAATATATTCTCCCCCTTAACATATGCTACCATTCAAAAATTATCAAAGAAAAATTAAGATATATCCAACATGCCTAATTCTCTTCTAATTATGCAAAATCTATCTTGACTAAGGGGTTTAGTAAATATATCAGCTAATTGTTTTTCGGTGGGAACAAATTCTAAAGAAATATTACCTTTTTGCATATGATCTCTAATAAAATGATGTCTAATCTCTATATGCTTAGTCCTAGAGTGTTGTATGAGATTTTTTGAAATGTTAATGGCACTTGTATTATCACATTTGATGGGAATGTGATCAAATACCACACCATAATCTTTTAAAATTTGTTTCATCCAAAGAGTTTGTGCACAACAACTTCCTACTGCAATATACTCGGCTTCCGCGGTTGATAAGGCAACAGAATTTTGTTTTCTACTAAACCATGAGACTAATGCATGTCCTAGAAAATGCCAAGAGCCACTAGTGCTCTTTCTATCAAGAAGACTTCCAGCAAAGTCCGCATCGGAATAACTAATTAGATCAAAATTATCACACTTAGGATACCAAAGACCTAGATTTATGGTACCAAGAAGATATCTAAATATCCTCTTTACAGCCTTAAGGTGAGATTCCTTTGGAAAAGATTGAAATCTAGCACACATACACACACTAAACATAATATCGGGTCTACTAGCAGTTAAATACAAAAGAGAGCCCATCATACCTCGATATTTTGTTACCTCAACATCTTTTCCTTTCTCATCTTTGTCAAGCTTGGTTAATGTACCCATAGGTGTGTTATATGTCCTTGAATTATCCATGCCAAACTTCTTGAAAAGATCTCTTGTGTATTTAGCTTGATTAATGAAGATCCCATCTATTGATTGCTTGATTTGAAGTCCAAGGAAGAAATTTAATTCTCCTATTAAGCTCATTTCAAATTCTTGTTGCATGCACTTGGAAAATTCCTCACACATAGAGACAATAGTAGCACCAAATATAATATCATCAACATAGATTTGAACAATTAATAAATCATCATTTTTTGGTTTAACAAAAAGAGTAGTATCAACTTTTTTCATTTCGAAACCATTATCAATGAGAAATTTACTCAATCTATCATACCATGCTCTTGTTGCTTGTTTCAAGCCATAAAATGGCTTTTTGAGTTTGAAAACATGGTTTGGAAAATCATGATTTTGAAAACCAAGAGGTTGCTCTACATATACTTCCTCCATAATGTAACCATTTAAAAATGCACTTTTGACATCCATTTGATATAATGTAAAATTTTATAACATGCAAATGCACACAACATTCTAATTGATTCTAATCTAGCAATCGGTGCAAAGGTTTCCTCATAATCAATACCTTCTTCTTGATTGTATCCTTGAGCAAAAAGTCTAGCTTTGTTTCTAATAATGGTGCCATTTTCATCTACTTTATTTCTAAAAATCCATTTAGTGCCTATAATAGAATGATTTTTGGGTCTAGGGACTAATTCCCAAACTTGATTTCTTTCAAATTGGTTCAATTCTTCTTGCATAGCCAAAATGCAACTTTCGTCATTTTCGGCTTCTTTAAAAGTTTTTGGTTCAAATTAAGAGACAAATGCAAAATGATTACAAAAGTTTCTAAAAGAAGATCAGCTTCTCATACCTTGTGATAGGCTTTCACCAATCATAAGATCTTTAGGGTGAGCTCTTTGCATACACTCAATTACCTTTGGTAATTATCTTGGGAAGAATCATTTACTTTTTCAAGCTTTTCTTGTTGAAGTTGTAAATCATCTTGACTCTTTTCATCAAGCCTTGATTCCTTGATTTGCCTTTCTACTTCAACAATATCATCATCTAAATTCTTTGAATAAATCACATTAGTTTCATCAAATTCAACATGCATAGATTCTTCAACAGTAAGAGTCTTTTTATTAAAAACTCTATATGCTTTACTATGGTTGGAGTAGCCCACAAAAATTCCAACATCGGCTTTTGCATCAAATTTTCCAAGGTTATCCTTAGTGTTTAAAATAAAACATTTACATCCAAAAACTTAAAAAAATCCAATGTTGGGTTTTCTTCCTTTCCAAAGTTCATAAGGAGTTTTCTTTATTAAAGCTCTACATGGACTCTATTGATTATAAAGCATGCGGTATTAACGGCTTCGGCCCAAAAATATTTTGGCAAATTATTTTCAAGTAACATGGTCCTAGCCATTTCTTGGATAGTCCTATTTTTCCTCTCAACAACACCATTTTGTTGTGGAGTTCTAGGTGCGGAAAAATTATGTTCAAAACCATTTTCACCACAAAGATTTTCAAACGCGACATTGTCTACTTCACCACCATGATCACTTCTAATGGATACAATAGAATGCCCTTTTTGATTTTGGACTCTTTTTGTAAATTTTGAAAAAGCTTGTATGGCCTCATTTTTAGTTTTCAAGAATAACACCCAAGTGAATCTTGAATAATCATCCACAATAACAAAAACATAATACTTTCCACCAAGGCTTTGAGTTCTTGATGGTCCAAATAAATCCAAATGAAGTAATTGTAGAGGTTTATTTGTTGAAATAAATTTCTTTTGTTTAAAAGAAGTTCTCACTTGTTTTCCAAATTGACAAGCATCACAAATCTTATCCTTTTCAAATTTTATTTTTGGAAGACCATCAACTAAATCATTTTTAGAAATTTTTGAAATTGTGTCCATGCTAGCATGACCTAACCTTCTATGCCATAACCAAGCATCATGATTAACAATGAAACAATTTCTACATGATCATTAACATCAATATCAATTGTATAAATATTACCACATCTATTACCAACAAATAATGTCTTATTGTTACTAACATCTTAATCACACATCTATTAGGCTCAAAAGCAACAAAATATCCCTTATCACATAATTGACTAATGCTAATCAAATCATGTTTCAAACCATGAACAAGCAAAACATCTTTAATAATAGGTGAAGAAGGGTTACCAATATCACCATGTCCATTACCCCTTCCTTTGACATTATCACCGAAGGTCACATATCCTCCTTTTCTTCATGATTAATCTTGAGAACTTGGAGGCATCTCCGGTCATATGCCTTGAGCATCCACTATCTAAGTACCACTTGTGTTTGCCACTTTGTCTCTACAATCAACATTCAAGGAGTAACTTTTTGGTACCCAAAAGTTCTTGGGTCCTTGGGGGTTAGTTATGATACTTTTTGGAACCCATATTTGTTTCAAATTAGGATTTCTTTTAATGGAGCAAGAATGCATATTGTGTCCTTTTCTTCCACAATAAGTACATGAATGATTAGGATTATTCCTAAAAGATGCATGAGCAAAATAATTTTTAAAATACTTTTGATTTTTATGAGTTTTATATCCTAAGCCTCTTTTATCAAAAACACACCTTTGGTTTTGTAACATAGAATTCAAATTTTTTGTGCTTTTTGTAAAACTATCAACAATATTTCTTAAGTCATTATTTTCCTTTTTCAAAATAACATTTTCTTTCTCTAATTTATCAAAATCCTTTTGTTTTAAAATCTCATTTTCAGTTTTTAAAAAATATATTTGACTTTCCAAACTTTCAAAATCTTTTTGCTTTAAAATTTCATTTTCATTTTCTAAAGCTTCATTTATTTCTACCAACTCTTCTAATTGAGATAACATGATTTTTGACTTCTTTTTGAAAGCATTGATTTTTGAGTTTTTCTTATCAATTTGCACATGTAAATTTTGGAATGCTTCAAGTAATTCATCATATGAAAGTTTAGGATCATAGTTTAGAATACTTACCTCATCGTCACTTAAAGCCATGAAGCACATGTTTGCCACTTCGCAATCTTCTTCTTCGGTGGAGCTAGCTTCACTATCATCCCAATTTGTGGCTTTCATTGCTTTGGATTTCTTGTTTTGACTCTTGAAGTAAGGACAATCCATCTTTACATGTCCCGGTTTCTTGCACTCATAGCAAATGACTTGATCATTTTTCTTATCTTGCTTTGAGCTTTGCCCTTTGTACTCCCTTCTAGAATTCTTCTTGAATCCTTGGTTTCTTCTAATCATCCTTTTTAGCTTTCTTGTGATGAATGCAAGATCTTCATCGTCTCCTTCATATTCGGACTCATCATCTTCTTTTGTTGAAGATTTGAAAGCGATATTTTTCTTTTTCTTGAAATCTTCTTCATTCTCCTTCAAGGTGATTTCATGAGTCATGAGAGAACCCATAAGTTCTTCTAATGGTAGTTTGGTGAGGTCCTTTGCTTCTTGAATTGCCGTCACCTTTGGCTCCCAAGATTTTGGTAGACACCTAAGAATCTTTCTCACCATTTCAACATTAGAATAAGATTTACCAAGAGATTTCAAACTATTAATAATATCCGTAAATCTAGTAAACATTTCAGAAATTGATTCATCCGATTTCATCTTAAAAAGCTCATAACTATGAACTAGCATACTAATTTTGGATTCTTTAACTTGACTAGTTCCTTCATGAGTTACTTCAAGTGTGTGCCATATTTCTTGTGCCGTAGAACAAGTAGATATTCTATTAAACTCATTTCTATCTAGAGCACAATACAACACATTCATAGCTTTAGCATTCAAACTCAATTTCTTTTTATCATCTTCACTAAACTCTTTAGGTTCTTTAAGCATGCATTTTCCATTTTCAATTTTGGTAGGAACAAAAGTCCTTCCAAAACAATAGACCACAAATCATAATCAAAAGATTTCAAGAAAATACTCATTCTAGTTTTCCAATAAGAGTAATCACTTCCATTAAAAAATGGAGGTCTAGATATAGAAAGTCCCTCAACATATGAAGTTGAATTAAAAGTTGCCATAGCTCAAAAATCGGTTAAGATTTAAAAAAAAATGAGCAACCTTGCTCTGATACCACTTGTTGACCCAGGTATGGCAACCCAAGAGGGGGGGTGAATTGGGTTTTATTTATCAAAACGAATTTATAAAACTTTTCTTGAAAGATAAAATTATTTCACTTTTTCTTTTGAGAATAGAAGTGAAGAAGATGAAAATAGAAGTTGTCTAAGATGCAATCAAGAGAATAATAATATGAACAATCACAAGTGCAAGTAAATGTAAAGAGGAAAGGGATAGAGAGAGTGCAAACTCAATTTACGTGGTTCGGCAAACCTTGCCTACGTCACGGGCTCCTAGCTCCACGAGCTAAGCTTTCCACTAAGTTGTAGAAATCTTTACAACTTGCTTGATGAACAACTTCACCAAGACTTTTTTTCTTCAACTCTTGATAACACCACACCAAGAGTTCTTCTTGATGAGCAACCTCACCAAGGAAAGAGTTCTCTCAAGGATATCTTTTATCCTTTACAAGAAGATCTCACTCTCACACAATATAAGAACAACGAAAAGTTTTTACAACAAAAGTACAACTCTCTTCAAAGAGTAGATAAAGAATATAAAAGCTCTATAAACTTGATATTTTTCTTGGCCTTTTTGCTTGATAAAATGCTTCTCTTGCACTTGTTGAATGCATGGGAGAATGGCTCCTTTTATAGATAAATGAGATGAACTTAATCAAGTGAAGACACCATCTCCAAATTTTCTGCCCACCATAAAAACTGTAATCTTGTCTGCCATTTTGTCAATGTTCCGATTGAAATTTGAAAATCTGTAAAACATAAAAGATCTGCACATTTGAATAAGCTTTCCAACGCATCAAGAATCAAGTCATGTGGATATCTGTAGCTCAAGATATGGCCAAAACACCATTCGGTGCTCATGTGACTTGATTTTTCCTCTATGTGTCAGTCCACCGACTTGAATGATAATTCTGTCAGTCTTCCGTTTGAAATTTGAATTTCTTCAAAACATAAAAGATCTTCACATTTGAATAAGATTTCCAAAACATTGAGATTCAAAGAATTTGGATATCTCTATCTTAAGATATGGCCAAAACACCATTCGGTACTCATGTGAGTTGATTTTTCTTCTCTGTGTCAGTCCACCGAATTGCATGTCAATTATGTTGGCCTTCCATTTGAAATTTGAATTTCTTAAACAAATATGAAATGTGCCCCATTAAGTCATCTTTCTAATGCCACAAGAATCAAGTCATTTTGATTTTTCTAGCTCAAGATATGTCCAAAAGAGTATTCGGTGCTCATGTCAGCTACTTCCATTTGTCTTTCAAATTGCATGATGATTTGGACGATATTACACTTAAAATTTGAATTTCTTTAAAACATATGAAATGTTATAAATTGAGTAAGCTTTCTGAAGGCTCAAGAATCATGTAATTTGGGCATTTGTAGAGAAATATATGACCAATTGATTAAACATTGCTCATGTGTCACATTCCTTGAATCAAACCTTGTACTTAAACTTTGGTGCCTTTAAAATGTAGTCTTCTCCTTAGCTTCAACACTTCATTTTAATAAGCCTTTTCTTGATTTGACAATTATTTCAATGATATTACTCTTGCACATAAATAAACATGTTAGAAAATCACAATTAATCAATGTGTATTGTTATCATCAAAATTATCATGTAGCCTTAGGGCTAACAGCTTGAACCCATTTACAAGAAGTGGTATAAATATTGGTAACGAAGCAAATATAATTCATATAACTAAAACGGATTGTTTATCCTTATTTGAGATATCAAGGGCGGATCCCTTAACCTTAGCTCTCATTATTATTGTGTTAATTTCTCTTGTGTTATTCTCATTTATTGTTTAAGAACTTGTTCTTACTTATATTTGTTGATATTATCTTGTCATCTCTTTGAATCATCCATATCATATTTGCTTACTTTATAGTTTGTAGCGCTAAAATTCCCTTCCTCATGGATCGACCCAGGTCTCACCGGGTTTATTACTTCGACACTCCTATACTTGAAAGGCAATCCTATTTTCGGATGTGTCAAGTGGTAAGATCTTAAATGAGCCTACATTGCCAATCAACACTACTATGAAAAAAAAGATTTCCCCCCACAAAAGTATGACATTTTTGAGAAAGAACTTGAAAAGAAATTTTCGATCCAGGTGCCTTTTCCCCAAGCTCTCAGATCTAATGGGAAAAACTTGAAAATTGAAGGTGAGATTCTAGAACACTTAAAACAAGTTAAGATTAATCTTCCCTTATTGCATGTAATTAAACAGGTTCCGGCTTACGCCAAAGTTATCAAGGATCTATGCACCATCAAAAGAAAGCACCATGTTAAGAAGACTGAATTCTTGACGGAGCATATAAGTGTAGTCTTTGAACAGAAAGTGGCACCCAAGTACAAAGATGTCGGGTGTCCTACAATTTCCTGTCAGATTGGGACACATGAATTTAGTCAAGCATTGTTAGACTCAAAAGAAAGTGTCAATCTCATGCCCTATTCTATTTACTTACAATTAGGACTTAGAGAGATCAAGCCCACATCCATAGTTCTACAATTGGTCGACCGATCAGTCAAGAAACCACGGGGAATAACGGAAGATGTTCTATTACAGATTGATAAATTTTATTACCCTGTTGATTTTCTTGTTTTGGATACCAAGTCTGTGGTCAATATGGAATCCAAAATCCCTCTTATTTTAGGGAGATATTTTCTTGCCACTACTAACACTTTTATTAATTGCAGGAACGGTCTTATGAAATTATCATTTGAGAATATGGCTCTTAAGGTAGATATTTTCCATATTGGAAAGCAACCACGAGAAAAGGATGATTGCTACTATTCATATCTGATAGGCACACTTATTTCAGAGGAGAGGCTTATAGAAAACAGCATTTTGACTCTTTAGAATACCTTCATGATTCTGATTTTGAAGATTTATTTTATCTTGATGATACGACTAATGTGTTTGGTGTTTTTGACTTACAAGATAAAAGGACTCGATTTTGGCAACTACGCTTTGAAGAATTGCCTCGTGGAGGAGAGAAGCCAAAACCCTCTAACTTAGAGGAACGAAAATTTGAACTTTTCCCACTACCCAAAGGTTTGAAGCACGTATTCTTAAGAGCAGGTGATACCTTTCTTGTTATTATTTGTTCAAAACTTAGTGTTGAACAAGATGAAAAATTGATAAACTTGTTAAAAGAACATAAGTCCGCACTAGGTTGGACTATAGTTGATATTAAAGGTATTTCTCCATTAATATGTTCCCATAGAATCCATCTAGAGGAAGGTACCCAACCTCGTAGAGACCCCCAAAGAAGACTTACCCCAACAATGAAAGAAGTGGTAAAGAAAGAAGTCTTAAAACTATTAGATGCAGGTATAACCTATCAAAAATCTGATAGTCAATGGGTAAGTCCAACACACGCAGTGCCTAAGAAATCTGGAGTAACTATGGTTCAAAATGATAAAGAAGTGTCTGTTCAAACTAGGGTAGTAACCGGATGGTGGATGTGCATTGATTATAGAATTTAAATACAACCACCTGAAAAGACTACTTGCCATTGTCTTTTATTGACCAGATCTTGGAACATGTAGCTGGTCATCCTATTTATTGCTTTCTCGATGGGTACTCAAGATATTACCAGATAGAGATAGCTATAGAGGATCAGGATAAGACTACCTTTACATGCCCTTTTGGTACTTATGCTTTTCGTAGGATGCCATTTGGATTATGTAATGCACCAGCTACTTTTCAACCTTGCATGCCTAAATTTTCTCAGTCATGGTTGAACAATGCATGGAGGTTTTTATGAATGATTTGACTATTTTTGGTAACTCATTTGATTCATGTCTACTTAGCTTAAAATCTATTTTGAGTAGGTGTGAAGAAAAAGGACTTGTCCTTAATTGGGAAAAATGTCATTTCATGGTATCTTCTGGTATTGTTTTGGGACACATTGTTTCAGAATGAGGAGTGGAGGTTGCAAAGGCTAAAATCGAGTTGATCTCTAAATTACCTACACCCAAAACGATAAAAAATGTCCGATCTTTTCTAGGGCATGCTGATTTTTATAGCAGTTTCATACAGAATTTTTCTTCTATAACTAGACCCTTGTGTAACCTCTTATTAAAAGATATTGAATTTGTGTGGACTCAAGCTTGTGAGGAAGCATTTCAGACACTAATTGGCAAACTCAACACTGCTCCTATTATGCAGTCACCTGATTGGAACCTTCCATTTGAGATTATGTGTGACACTAGTAACTATGCTGTAGGAGTAGTCCTTGGTCAACGAAGCGAGGGCAAACCTTTTGTTGTTCACTATGCTAGTAGGACCTTGAATGATGCTCAAATGAATTAGCTGCTGTTTTTTCCTTGGATAAATTTCATTCTTATTTAATTGGTTCACCTATTACTGTGTTTACTGACTAGACAGCTCTTAAGTACCTTTTTTCTAAGAAGGATGCTAAGGCCCATCTAATTTGGTGGATTATTCTTTTGCAGGAATTTGATATAACCATTAAGGACAAGAAGGGTGTCAAAAATGTTGTAGTAGATCATTTATCTTGTCTTGAGTTCCATGATTCCACTAATGTCCAACCCATTCAAGATGATTTCCATAATGAGCATCTTTTCACTGTAAGTCAAGTACCTTGATTTGCAGAGAAGTTCCATCTAACTAGAGTGTACAAGATAAGCGTAAGTTTTTGGTTGAGGTGCATAATTTCTATTGGAATAATCCTTATCTTTTCAAATATTGTGCTGACCAAATAATGCGACGTTGCATTCCTGATAGTGAAATTGCTAGTGTCTTAAACTTTTGCCATAGCACTGCTTATGGTGGTCATTTCTCAATAAAAATGACTGTCACAAAAATTTTATAGTGTGGACTCTACTGGCCCACTTTGTTCAAAGATACTAACAATTTTTGTCATTCGTGTGAAAAATGTCAAAAGTTGGGTGCTTTATCTCGCCATCATATGATGCCTCTTAACCCTATTCTTGTTATTGAGATATTGACTGTTGGGAAATTGACTTTATGGGACATTTTCCTACATCTTTTGGTTATTTACATTCTTCTAGCTGTTGATTATGTGTCCAAATGGTTGGAGGCTGTGGCTTGTCGTACTAATGATAACACAATCGTGGTAAAGTTCTTAAAAGAAAACGTGTTGTCTAGGTAAGGTACGCCACGTGTCATCATCAATGACCAAGGGATGAATTTCTGTAACTGTTTTTTTGAGGCTTTGACGTGCAAGTATGATGTTCTTCATAAGATTTCCACTGCATATCATCCACAGACAAATAGGCAATCTGAGCTCGCAAATAGGAGGTCAAGCAGATTTACACCTTTTTGATGCATTATGGGCATACCACACTGCTTACAAAACTATCCTAGGAATATCTCCATATTGCCTTGTCTATGGGAAAGCTTGTCATTTACCTGTTGAGCTAGAACATAAAGCTTATTGGGCTGTTAAAGCCCTTAACTTTGATTTGAGTATTGTAGGTCTTCAACAAGAGTTATAATTATAAAAAATCGAAGACTTGCAGAATGATGCCCATGACAACTCCAAGATCTATAAAGCTAAGATGAAAGCAGCTCATGACAAACAAATCTTGAGGAAAAACTTTGAGCTAAATCAACGGGTTTATCTTTATGATTCTCTAATGCAATTGCACCCTAGAAAGTATAGATCTTGATGGACTGGCCATTTGTGGTAAAGCATGATTTTTCGAATGGAGGGATGGAGATTGAGGACCCCATCGATGGGCGAATTTCCAAAGCTAATGGGCAACGGTTGAAAAATTATGTGGAAAGCGAAAACCAGTTTATGTGTCTCGAGGAGATCTCTTTTGTGCCTATTGTCTATCATAATTAATCAGGTTCTATCTGTCTGATCTGTCTGTACCATATATTGACTTTGTTTTTGCTTTTATTATTTGGTTGTATTGTTTTTATTATCTGCATATACCATATCTTGACTCTGTCTTTTCTTTTATTATCTGTCTGTACCAATTTTTTATTTTATTTTCTATTTTTGCTCTTATTTTCTTTTGTGTGTTTTTATTTTATTTTCCGATTAAGTGGCAGATACGGTAATCCATGACTATTAAATTCGGCTTTCCACTTCCCTAAAAACTGTAACCCAAACAAAAATCATGCATTCATCTTTTCTCTTTCAAAATGGATACGATTCTTTCAAACCTTCGTAAACATTTTCCTTTTCTTCCTCCAAATGCATTGCTCAAAATTTACAAAGCATGGTTTGAGAGGTTAAAATTGCTAATGCCTATGGGTTTACTTGTTGATCTACGATGGTTAATTGAAGCCAAAGTCTAATTATCTGGTGAATGTTCAGAAGCCATTGTTTCCTTTATGCCTGATTTGGGTAAAAGCTCTTATGCGACAAAGCGGAGAGCAAATAAATTACAAGTTTGTCACAAATATGCACGATGGACCTATAACAAGCAATGTCACTCTTTAGGATTTGTGTCTGTAAATCAAGAAGATAAGATTCAGTTCATTAAGGATGGACTGAGTAAGGAGTCTCTAGATAATATCTTGTTGACTTTTGAGACACATCCTTGTGGACTTGCGCACCGAGAGATTTTAAGATTATGGACACAATTTCGAGAAGAGCAGGAATGCTATAGTCTCACGAATCTGACACAAAATGACCCTGTTCGCCAATTTATAAGAAAATTGGATGGGAAGCATATCCCCAACTCATAGAAGGTGTTTCAGCCGTTACTGGACGTAAAAGCCATAATCACAACTACCTGTACATATGCATGCTTGCCATTATTTTTGAATTCCTATTTTTATTTTATTTATTTTCAACGTTTTTCAGAAAAATAGTTGAGCTACCAATATATATGTCATTATTGTAATACCTTTTTCCATTGTATAAATACATCTCATGTTCTTCATTTGCATATACATAGTTAGTGAGTTGTATCAAAATGGAGGGAACCTCAACTCGTCAATTCCGAAAAATATGTGTATTTTATGGATCTCAACTTGGTAAAAGTATAGCTTTTGTAGAAGTAGCTCATAATCTTGGTAGGGTTCTAGCTGAGAGAAAACTTCATTTAGTTTATGGGGGAGGTAACTTTGGGTTAATGGGGTGTATATCAACAACTGCATACATAGGAGGAAGTCAAGTCTTATGCATTATCCCTAAAGCTTTGGTTAACATCACTGGGAGAATAGTTGGGGAGGAATTACGGGTCTCATCCATGCATGAACGCATAGCTTGTATGATTCAAAATGCAGATGCCTTTATTGCTTTACCAGGAGGTTTTGGAACAATGGAAGAAATATTTCAATTTGTCTCTTGGGCCCAACTCAATATCCACCAGAAACCCATAGGTTTGTTAAATATCAATAATTTCTTTGATTATTTATTGTGTTTTGTTAATCAAGCTATGGAACAGAGTTTTATCTCACAATCAGCACAACGGATCCTTGTTTTTGCCTCAACTGTTGATGAACTAATTAATAAATTGCAAGCTTTTGTTTATGAACCTGACCTTGTAGTATCTCAAATTGACTAGTCAGTGGGAATGACCAATAAGTGCAAATTGGATCTGACGCTTCATTTGTAACTTTTCTTACTTTTGGCTTTGTTCACAACATTTTATTTTTGGTTAAGTATCTTTCAAGTTTTTTTTTTTTTGAACAACTGAAGCTTCAGGTGATGTCTCCTATACTTTCTCTTTATACATTTAAACATTGAAAACAATGTTTCGATCTGGTTGGGGGTAGATAGTAGGCACATGTTATGTTTTGCATTGCATTTCAAAAAAAAAGAAAAAAAAATTTAACAAAGCCAATCAACAAATCTATTAGTCTGAGAATGGCAGAGTAGAGAGATCATTATCTCTTGAGAAGCATTCTGGATCTATTATATCAAGAATGGCAGAGTAGGGAGTAAACTTTTGACCTTTTGAAAAGCATTCTAACTAGTTGATTTGCTTTTATTTTTGATTTTTGAGTTGTATTTCATGCACAGCTATTTATTGCATGTTTTCTCGGTAATTCTTGTGTAAATGGGTTTGTTTTTCTATCTAGATATGATTTCAAAATTGTTGGTTTGAGTCATCTTTTCTATTTAGGTTATCAAAGAATGATTTTTGAAATTATTTTGAGCATAATGATAAGCCTTGTGGTAAGATGGATGATTTGACGTATATACCCAAGAAAATTCCCATGTTTAAGTTTACATTTTTCTAATCTCACACATCTTTTGTGAGTGACTAGAGAGGTTGAGAAAACAGCTTACGAACTTTCATTGATCCTTTGAATTGGTTAATCTTTGTTTAGAATGTAACTACTCAGATTGAGGGATTATTTCATTGTTTAGCTAAAAGACGATTGAAGATGAAATTTCAATTCTTGTAAAAAAAAAAAAACAGTAAAAAAAAGAGTTAATGAAGTTCAATAATGTCTTCATTCAATTTTAGAAGACAGAAGTTTTATGAAGCAGTCTTTCTCACCAATGTCTATCTATTTTTGTTAAACCAAGATGAATGAAGTCCTAAAGTTGGCATGTAGCAAGAATGGTTTGATTCTAAACAGTTGATTTTCCTATCTTTGGATCAATATTAGTTTGTCTTCCTATCCTTAAATGTGACATTTTATTGAGTGCTTATCTGTTTTCCAACTCCATGAGAAAAATCTTATTCTTTTTAAACAGTTATTCGCCTATGAGGATATGGAGTTAAGGCTTTTACATGGAGTAATTTTCAAGGCTATATGTGTTGTGGTTCGTGGTAGGAAGGTTTTGGCTTGATTCACACGTGCTCAGTTTTGAAAGTTATGATTGAAATATCCTTTATGGCAACTGTGATCTTTAATTGACCTTTTGCTTGAAATGCTAAAGTAATTCTTCATATTTCATTTACGCTTGAATTGCAAGGGACTAGCAATAAACTGGCTGGGGATTGTGATAAACACATGAAAATACACTCTTAAGCATAAATAATTAATGCTAATTAGTCAATATTGTAAATTTATGATATTTTAGTATAATTATTTTGCTTATGCCTCTTTTACATTTGTTTCATTTCTTTTGCATTTTTTTGGTCTTTACCTTGAAATAAAGTGTTATTCTTAAATTATGATTAATGAAAATCTTTGTGCAAGTTTAATAAAATAGACATAACTCTGAATCTATAAATCAAAATTAAGAAATTCCTGAACCTGGAGCAACATGACTCAATCCTTCACAAAGTTGAAGAACAATCAAAAGCCCAAATCCAACATTTGATGGGCTGAAATTGAGACACAACAAAACTAAATTGTAGTTGATGAACACTTAAATATGCATGTTTAATAAGAGTTTAGTTCATCATATTGCATTAATAGTGTCATTAAATTCCTCAACTTAAGCATATTTGTAGCATTTGCATCTTTGGAATTAATTTCTCTTAATTTTGGTTTTGTTACAGGTTCGGTAAAATGGGCATAACTCTCTATTTATAGATCAGAATGGTGCAATTCTTAATGTTTTGGAAAGCTGATTTAATTGTCTACAAGATTGCATTTTACAAGAATCATCAAATTCGGGCTCTTAGTGGACCAAAATTGGGCTTGAAGTGAACCCATCTACAGTCTCGACCCAGTCTGACCAGGCCTCAGTATTTGGACCGTATCCCTCAAAATACGTATCGAAATTGTGCAAATCAATATGTTCTAGAAAGCTGAGAGAAATATCTACAACTTTCATGAAGACATGTGATTAAAATTCACAACATTTCGATGTCAAAATTGATGGTCAAAGTCGGTGCCTAATGATCCCAATTGTCAAAGATATTTACAACTAATATTTGACAATTATGCCCTTGTAATTTGACAAGTTTGCCCCTGGATGTATCTATAAATAGAGGTGCCTTGTGACCCATTAGGGCATCTTGGCCTTGGCTGGAACATTTTGGCTTTGGCTAGGATCTTGTATTGTGTTTTGTGTGTTTATGTTATTAATGAATTTCCTTTTTCTTGCATTTTATTTTCTTTCTATTATAATGTTCTTCTAATTTCTCTCTTGCTAAGGTGAAAGGGTGAAACCCTTGATATGAGAATAAGGATTCTCTAACCCTTAATATGTGCTTAATAATCTTAATCTTATAATGTTTATTCAATATGATTTATATTTAATTTCTTAATCAATCTTGACACCACTCGTAAAGTGGAGGTCTTGATCCATTGTCGACAATCCTTGGCACATCAAATGCTTGGATCCTTTCTAGATGATGTATGGTTCTTCCTTACCGACACGAATCTAGTTAGGAACCTTGATTTGTTGTCGACATATGATGATTGGCACATTGGATGCTTGAACCCTTTTACAAGAAGTGGTATAAATATTGGTAATGAAACAAATATAATTCATATAACTAAAATGGGTTAATTATCCTTATTTGAATTATCAAGGGCGGATCTCCTAACCTTAGCCTTCATTGTTATTGTGTTAATTCCTCTTGTATTTTAATTATTCTATTGTTTATGAACTTTTTATTTTATTTACTATGATAGGTTCTACCACCTTATGAAATTGTTCTTTAATTTACTATGGTTTGGTTATACCACCTATTTCCATGGATGGTTTTACCTCCTCTTGCTTTTTGTTTTATATTTGAATGGTCGGAAATACCGCCTACCATCTTACATATTTATTGATATTCTCTTGTTATTTCTTTGAATCATCCATATCACATTTGTTTAGCTTATAATTTGTAACGCTTAAATTCCCTTCCTCGTGGATCGACCCCGGTCTCACCGGGTTTATTACTTCGACACTCCTATACTTGGGAGACAATCCTTTTTCGGATGTGTCAAGTTTTTGGCGCCGTTGCCGGGGAAGGTAAAAATTGGCGTGCAAAATTGTAAGTGTTCTCTTTTCTCATCTTAGATCTAAATTTTTTATTTTTGTGTTTTCATCTTTTGCTCTCTTTTCTTCTCCCTTTCTTGCATGAAAATTTGGTCACGAACATCTAGTGGTAGACTTGTTAGAAAAACATCATCTTCCTTAGAAAACATGGCCGACAATCATGAGGAAATATTCACGGATGAAGGGGACAACCGTTTGCAACAAAATGATCAAAACCAACGAAGAACCCTCAGAGACTACATGAATCCGGTAAGGACTAGTGCACCATCTTGTGTAGTTTCTCCTCCAGATTCAATCCATTTCAATTTCAAACCAAGTTTTGTTCGACTTCTACCCACTTTTCATGGCCTTGACATGGAGAACACATATTCGCACTTGAAACTCTTTGAAGAGGTATGTAGCTCCTACACTGACCCAAATTGTAGCATAAACACCATTAGATTAAAGCTTTTTCCTTTTTCTTTAAAAGATAAAGCTAGAACATGGCTACAAAATTTGAGGTCGAATTCCATCGGTTCATGGGATGAGATGAAACAACAATTTTTGAAAAAATTTTTTCCTACCCCTAGAACAAATTCTCTTAAAAGACAAATTTCTGATTTCTCTCAAAAACAAGGGGAAACCCTTTACCAATGTTGGGATAGGTATAAAGAACTACTTAATACTTGTCCTCACCATGGTTTTGAGACTTGGAGAGTAGTTGCACACTTCTATGAAGGGTTAACACCTCAAGATAGGCAACTAGTAGAATTAATGTGTAATAGAGAATTTAAAGAAAAAGACCCTGGGGAAGCACTTGACTTCCTAGATTCCTTGGCAGAAAAGGTACAAAATTGGGACACTGCTGGCACCTATAAGGTACCAAGCAAGACCCCAACCTCGACATCCAATAGAGGTATTTACAACCTTAGGGAAGACCATGACCTTCAAGCCAAATTTGCATCCCTAGCTAGAAAAGTCGAGGCTTTAGAGATGAAAAAGAGTGGTCAATTGAAATCTATTCAAGAAAATGTCTGTAACATTTTTGATGACAATAACCATTCTATTGATGATTGCCCAACTTTGCCTGCCTTTAGGGAATGTCTCCATGAAGAAGCCAATGCCTTGAACACTTTCAAAAGGCCAAATCACAATCCATATTCACAAACCTACAATCCTGGTTAGAGAAATCATCCAAATTTTAGCTGGAAAAATGACAATCATGCACAATCTTCACAAGTCCCTTTTCAAACACGACAAAATTTTCAAAATTCTCATGATCATGCATATGCTCCTCCTACTAGGAATGACTTTGAAGAAACATTGCATTCATTCATTACAAAGCAAGAGACTTTCAATAGTCAAAATGATCAAACATTAGCAAATTTGTCAGAAACTCTTGCAAAATTTGCATCTACATTTAGCATCCAAGAGAAGGGAAAATTTTCTTCTCAAACATTGCAAAACCCCAAAGATCAATCTAACTCAAATGCAGGGAGTTCAAATAACCATTATTTTGACCAAGCTAAGTCAGTCATGACCCTTCGCAATGGTAAGATGTGTTGAAAAACACATTCCTGACCCTTGTGAGAAAGAAGAAGAATTGATCTCTAAAGGGCAGGAAGAG